>SZWC01003158.1:152381-172743 GCA_023375785.1 Penium margaritaceum | reverse complement strand
TGCTCCTTGAGCATGAGATGAGGCTTCGAGGCGAGGCACACGGTCACCAAACGGGATGACGGTGAGCCACAAGACAGGACGGGACAGCATGCGACAGGGCAGGACGTGTGTGCTCTCTCTCACCGAACTTCATGGCGCATGTGTCGTGCGCTTGGCAGCATGCGTCCAACGCGTCGCACGGCTCCTCGCCAGCGCAGCCGCCCCATCCCACACCGCAGTACTTGCCGTAGCGGATGCCCACGTCTGCACCATCATGTTGCAGCATGCTATGTCATGTGATTTTCATGACGGGCTACGTGATGTCATGTGAAGTCACATCATGTCGTGTCATCACGGGGTATTTCCTGTCATGTGATGTCATGTCCAGTCATGTCATGTCATATCATATCATATCATGTCATGTCATGTCATGTCATGTCATGTCATGTCATGTCATGTCATGTCATGCCATGTCATGCCATGTCATGTCATGTCATGTCATATCGCGTCATATCATATCATGTCATGTCATGCCATGTCATGTCATGTCACGTAGTGTTGTGTCATGTCATGTTGTGTCATGTCATGTTGTGTCATGTCATGTCATGTCATGTCATGTCATGTCATGTCATGTCATGTCATGTCATGTCATGTCATGTCATGTCATGTCATCAAATCACGCAAGGTCGGTAATGCAATGAACAAGGGGAGATGGAGGGAGGGAGAAGGGAGGGAGAAGGGAGAAAGGAAGGGAGCGGGGAGGTGAGAGGGAGAAAAGAGTTGGGGGTGCGCGGGATGAAGGGGGGAGGGAGGGAGGGAGGGAGAGAGGGAGGAAGGGAGGGAGAGAGGGAGGGAGGGAAGGAGGGAAGGAGGGAAGGAGGGTTGGATGGAGGGAGGAAGGGAGCCAGGAAGGGAGGAAGGGAGGAAAAGGAGGAGGGACCCAGATCAACAACATTCCACACACCCCATTTGCATTGCAAAGATACGTACTGTCGCAGTTTTCTTCTGCACACACCCTCGCACATTGCTCCTTCTCCTGCGGAACGACAGTCAAGGACCAGTCAGGCAGGACGCACCAGGAAAGAATAAACAAAAAGAGAGATGGTGGTCATCTGGCCTGACAACCGACGCACTCAACTTCTCCTGGGCTGCTACCACGCAACGCCCACACAGCATGCAGTACTGTACCACACTGTAGTGCACCTCAGCTCAAGATGCCGAGAGTGTCGCATCGTGCCAACATGCCAACGTGCCAACGTGCCAACGTGCCAACGTGCCAACGTGCCAACGTGCCAACGTGCCAACGTGCCAACGTGCCAACTGGCCAACGTGGCTGCCACGAAGACCTCTGCACACTTGCCACCGTCTGCTGTAGGAACAGCCGTTCGCCACAAGTGCAAGAGCTGGCTCTCATGATCTGGTGATCATGTGAAGGACAGTCGAGGAGGGAGTGGGAGTCGGACAAATAGTGAGTGTGAATGTCGATTGCCGTGTCCATGGCCAACGTTCAAGTCCAATTCCAATGCCGATGCCAATGCCAATGCCAATGCCAATGCCGATGCCAATGCCGATGCCAATGCCAATGTCAATGTCTATGCCAATGCCGAGAGATTTCCTTCGATGTCCTGCGCGAGGACGTTACCCAACACGACGGAGTCTTTACCATTTGCTCCTCGGCAAGACGGGCCTTTTCGCGGTAGACCTCCTCGTCGTGGCCCCGTGCCCCGACTGGAGCGCCAGCGACGTTGCAAGCGGTAGACGCGACGAGGAGTAGGATGAGCAGACCCAGCACGGGCAGTGGCGTCGGCATGGCTGTGCACGCCACAGCGGAGCTGCAGGTTGCTGCACGCGCGGCCATCACCAAGCGCACGGCTGAGCAGCACGTGGAGGTGAGGTAGCGCCGGCAGCCGCAGTGGCTGCGGCAGCACTGTCAACCCCAAGGTCGAAATGCGAGAGCTGTATGCGCGTACCGTCAGTGATGCCTTGTTCCGATGCGTTCGTTTTTGTATTGGGCGGCGTCGAACCTCGGCCAATACAAAACATTCTTGTTGTGGGCGCTGTCCAGGAAAATTGTATGTACACAAAAGAAATGTGGGCGGCACCCACGACAATTTCGCAAAAAAATTGGGAGCCGGTAATGCACCACAAGGATTCGACCCGAGATCCCTCGGCAATTTGAACACGAGGGTAACGGTGACGTGAATTTGCGTCGCCGGCGCCTTTACGGAGGCCCTCGCGGAGGATCGCCATGCGACTCTCCATGACGTCCTCTGGTTGTTGCTTGTCGGCCAATGCCGAGGCCGAATAAACGTATCAATAAATTCCTGGTTTCTCTACCTGTCCTGGCAAGTTGTAGCGATGATAAGTCGTGGAGGAGGTCGATACGACCAACTCCACAATAATATACAACCCCAAAACACGCATGATACATTTGCAGCGTGCCGAACCAAAAATCGGTCAGAACCATATCTGCCACTTAATTGGCGGTTCATACAAGATACAAAAAAAAAATGATGCGGAACATCGCATGACTCACTGTTTTGTTGACCCTCCCCGCTCCATACTAAGGTGGACATCGAGAGACATGAGCACGTAAAGCAATTGTTACCCGCGTGACCCACAGATAACAAGTATTTCGTAGGATACAAACGACAGCTCGAGAACGATAGCACAACAATGGCTATTCCATCTTGGAGAATAGAAGGAAACCAGCCCAAACTTATGCAAGTCTACGCCTCTCTCCTCAAGAAGCAGCTCAAACCCGTGGGGCACCCCAAAAAATGGCTCCCCAACACACAATACACACCCTCTGCAACCACTGATATCATACGATCCGAGCTCCTTCCCCCCAAAATCAAGGACAGATTGCTCTGCATCATTCTCAGATGCATCCAAGTTTGGAACGTATTCGTTTCTCCCCCTCCCCCCCTCTCGTTCGATAACATATGCACCCTTTGTTCCTTATTTCGAGAAACCATTGAACATGCCGTCAGAGACTGTAGACTCATCCAACAATCGGTCAACAAGGTATGTGAGAGCCTCTAATACATTTTCAACGAGCACACCCCAGATTCAACATCTTGCAGCTCTTTCATGCCACCTTCTTCGCAGAACTCTAGGCATATAGATGTCAAATATCTTTAGGGAACCAAGAAAAATTCAAAAACCCAATAGCTTATCTGGCTTCGCACATTATCCGAAGATTCACAAACCACTTAAACACTTTCATAGCCTCATTGCAGAAGGCAAATCAACAGAGAAAACTCCAGAAGCTGTTGGCCACATTCACCACAAATCCTCCAATCTGTAAAGTAGAACACCGACTCTCCCCGCCAGTCATTTTCATACATCCTTATCTAAAAAATTTATGGTACAACAAACCTAACACTCAAGGGGGATGGGTATTTCAAAGGTCTGAGTAAAATCAGCCTTTGAACCCCCTTTTTACATGGTTACGACTAGTGGAATAGACACCCTTAGGCGTGTAGGTTTAGTGGGTGACTTTCCCTCATGGGAAGGAAGTTCCACATAACCCTACAGTTTCTTAACCGTGGGTACCTAAGTTGGGTTGACCTTGGTCAAGTGGGGCGGAACTGTGTTGTAAACCTCCACTGTAAGGGTGCCAAATAAATGGGTTACCACCCCTAAGGCCTTTCTGTTGCCACAAAAAAACCCGCGTGTTAATGGGAATCGTGGAGCAACATCCGAGGTGCTCCAGAAGGAGGATATCGACTCCGTTATGTACAAAAAAGGATATACGGACTTTGTTCAGGTACAAAACAGATACTATTTCAGAAACAAAAAGGATAGGCTCTCATTCTTGTTGACAATGGACGAGCCTCATTTTGTATCGTTCAAACGAAGAGCTTCTTCACTTTCTTCGTCCTTAATGAGAAATTACCACGTGACAAAGGTTCAGACTTCCACACTGAATAGCTTTTTGAACAAAATTCACAAACTTGGTTCACGGTGCTTCTGGTGGAAAACTATAAAGCAAAGTGAGAGCTACCTATGAAGTTTGGCAAGGATTTCCCCATGCATCGACCTCAGGATTTTTACGCTGTGCGGCCGAGGGCATTTTGGCCACCCGCCCTTGTGGTGAAGAATGGTGCTGGATGGTGCAGGATGGTACAGGGTGGTACAGGTGTAGAATAGTGTAGGATGGTACAGGATGGTACATGATGGTGCAGGGTGATTGAGGGTGGTTGAGGGTGGTTCAAGGTGGTGTCAGGTAGTGTAGGATGGTACAGGTAGGTGCTGGGTGGAACATGATTGTGTGAGATGGTACAGGGTAGTGTAGGATGGTACAGGATGGTACATGATGGTGCAGGGTGATTGAGGGTGGTTGAGGGTGGTTCAAGGTGGTGTCAGGTAGTGTAGGATGGTACAGGTAGGTGCTGGGTGGAACATGATTGTGTGAGATGGTACAGGGTAGTGTAGGATGGTATACGGTGGTGCAAGCAAGGGTGCACACCAAATGACTGGAACCACGGTCCAGAACCGCGGTTCCGGTTCCCGTACTAGAACCGCGGTTCCATTTTGAGGTACGGGAACCGAGATGGAACCGCGGTTCCATCCATCAGTGGTGGGGGAGGGGGGGGAGGAGGGAAAATGGCGAGGGATCCGGGTCGAGCCCTCGACTTAGCAAACCTCCCACTACTGCCGACCTGCCATTTGGCCGACCTACATGTCGGCCAAATGCGTGCACCGCACACTGTGCGTGCATAATGCACACACTTCGCGTGCATTATGCACGCACAGAAAACATGTTCAGATGCGCTGGCAGTGCTTGCGCATCCGAAGTGACCTGGGTCGTTATAGCCGTCCATGGCGATTCAAAGCCTGGCATGGCGCTGCAAGCGCATTACCTCGGATGCCATAAGTATTGCGTCAGATTGCCATCCGATGGACGGATGGCAATCCGACGAACCACCCTCGTGAAAAACTGCCTGCCATGCTGGCAGGCAAGTGACCTACCCTGCCCACCCTTGATTCGGCAGCCTCATCGTCAGTGACAATGAGGCTACTGAATCAACGGCGACAATTCGTCGTCGTGAATCTGGCTGGGACGTAACGTCGTTGACGTTGGTCAGGAAGAGTCCGAGCAGCCATAGAGCAGCACCGGACTTCCTCCGTGCGGATCCGTCCGATCCGGATCGCCATCGGACCCGCACTGGCAGTGCGGCACTGCGGGTCCGAGTCCGCCGAATCCGCAGGCCGGGCTGATCCCCACACCGGGCTCACTGTGCGATCGAACCTACGCGTTGAGCACTCTGAGCTCAACACCTAGCGGGATTTCCCCGCAGGGATCAGACTGTGCCGAAAGCATAGAGGCGACTGCCTCTGAGAGAGGCTTCACCTCTCGCTTGAGATGTCTCTCCAACTTTCTCCGTCCGCCGCTGCCGGCACCCCACGATTGACCGACTCCTCCTCCCATGCAACCCCTGCCGTTGAAGGAGGAAACGGACCCTCTAAGCCTGCCGATGTGGAGGATGCCCGCAAGAAGCGACCGAGTGTGGTGTGGCAGGTTTTTGAGTATGTTGTCGTCAACGGGGAGCCACGAGCGGCATGCACTCTGTGCCCACGGAGGAAAAACAGTGTGAAGGGGACCTACGCCATGAACCAGAGCGCTACCAGCGGCATGTGGAAGCACTTGAGGAAGACGCACAATGACAGGTGGAAGGACTTGAAGACGCAGGAGGCGGCACAGAAGCTGACGAGCGCAACCGCCGCCGCCATGACGACGGCGAACATCGTGGACGGCTCCAACTCCGTCCTGGCCCGGTCTTGTGCTGGCGTTGGTATTGTTTCAACAGGAAGTATTTCCTTAGTTGTGTGTGGAAGCATGTCGTGGACAAAAATGTGCCTTTCATGTCCATGGAGTCCCGGTGGCTGAAGCGTGCTTTCTTGCACTGCAACCCGCTTGCTGCTTTGCCCGGCCGGATGACGCTTGCACGCCTCATCAGGCTTGGTGCTGCCGCATTTCGCAAGCGTGTCATGACCATGCTTGCGGCTCTGCAGAGCGGCGTCTCATTCACAACTGATGGCTGGCAGTCGGATGCGAACGTGAAGTTTTTGGGAGTGACCGCGCATTGGATCTCAAACTGGGAGATGGAGAGCATCGCCATTATTTTTCCATCTCTCAGTGATAGCACCACTGCTGAGAACGTGTTTAAGCTCTTTTGTGAGGCATTGCGGGAGTGGGGGTTGTGGGACAAGCTGTATGCCCTCACTGTCGACAATGACTCTGTCGATGATTTGATGATGGACAACTTCCTTGTGTTGTAAAACGAGAATTTCGACAAGGCAGGCCACATTCGGTGCATGGGCCATTCAATGAACCTTGCTGTTCAAGATCTGCTTGACAAGAGCTTCCTGCAGGAGCACTTGCGGACAGCATGTGACATTTGCACCTTCGTGACATGCAGCGTGAAGCGGGAGGTGTCGCTTGAGGCCACGTGCAATGCCGCTAACTTGCAGTATCTAGCGCTGCATGTGGACACCCCAACAAGGTGGAACAGCACCCTTGACATGTGCACCAGGGTGGTGCACATCCTGAAGCAATTAAAAGGCTTCAAAGATGACATCAGCAGCCAGTACCCGACTTTGTCACTCGTCATCCTGTTCTTCACGGTGATTCTCGGCAAGATGCACCAGTGGCAGGTGAAAGTGGGAGTCGCCAAGAAGAAGGTGCAGCTGAAAAAGGACCCCGACGCAACCGAGTGGCTTGTCATGGAGCTTGAGCCCGGCTTCAAGGCGGTGGTGGATAAGGTGCGTTGGTGCAATGGTGAAATGGTGCAATGGTCAAATGGTGCAATGGTGCAACGGTGCAATGGTGCAACGGTGCAATGGTGCAATGGTGCAATGGTGCAATGGTGCAATGGTGCAATGGTGCAATGGTGTAATGGTGCAATGATGCAATGATGAAATGGTGCAATGGTGCAACGGTGTAACTGTGCAATGATGAAATGGTGCAATGGTGCAATGGTGCAATGGTGTAATGGTGTAATGGTGCAATGATGAAATGGTGCAATTGTGCCATGGTGCAACAGAAAAATGAAGTAATGGTGCAATGGTGCAACGGTGGAGCAGTGCAATCATGAAATGGTACAATGGCTCAATGGTGCAATGCTGCAATGGTGTAGGTGCAGGTGCAGGTGCAATGCAGGTGCAATGTAGGTGTGAAATGGTGCAATGGTGCAGGTGTGCAGGTGCAGGTGCAGGTGCAGGTGCAGGTGCAATGCAGGTGTAATGCAGGTGTGCACGTGCATGTGCAGTGCAGGTGCAGGTGCAATGGTGCAGCCCAGGTGCAATGCAGGTGTGCAGGTGCATGTGCAGTGCACGTGCAGGTGCAGGATCAGGTGCAATGGTGCAATGGTGCAGGTGCAATGGTGCAATGGTGCAGGTGCAGGTGCAGGTGCAATGGTGCAGTGCAGGTGCAATGCAGGTGTGCAGGTGCATGTGCAGTGCACGTGCAGGTGCAGGATCAGGTGCAATGGTGCAATGGTGCAGGTGCAATGGTGCAATGGTGCAGGTGCAGGTGCAGGTGCAATGGTGCAGTGCAGGTGCAATGCAGGTGTGCAGGTGCATGTGCAGTGCACGTGCAGGTGCAGGATCAGGTGCAATGGTGCAATGGTGCAGGTGCAATGGTGCAATGGTGCAGGTGCAGGTGCAGGTGCAATGGTGCAGTGCAGGTGCAATGCAGGTGTGCAGGTGCATGTGCAGTGCACGTGCAGGTGCAGGATCAGGTGCAATGGTGCAATGGTGCAGGTGCAATGGTGCAATGGTGCAGGTGCAGGTGCAGGTGCAATGGTGCAGGTGCAGGTGCAATGGTGCAGGTGCAGGTGCAATGGTACAGGTGCAGGTGCAATGGTGCAGATGCAGTGCAATGGTGCAGGTGCAGGTGCAATGTTCAGGTGGCATGTCATGCTGTTGTGTGCAAGTGGAGAAGTACGTTCGGAAGCTGACAATCCAACACGTTGTGGCAATGGCAGTGGATCCCCAGTTCCGCTTTCACTTCTTCAAGAGGGTTCACAAACTTCTGGGCATTCGCAGCTCAGTGGAGCTGGAGGTGAAAATCGTGGAGGAGTTGAAGCTGTACAACCTGCATGTGCTGGAGCATCGTCGTGCGGAAGAGGCAGCTGTGGCAGCAGCAGCAGAAGCAGCTCTTGTAGTGGCTGCGACTGCTGTAACGACCACGGACGATGATGGTGGAAGTGCAGCGCCTGAAAATGTCATGAATGCACCTGCCGCCTCTGCTGCAACCACGTTGAACCTGTCAGGCCTGGCTGCTGCCGCAAAGAAGGGCAGGCAGACACGCTTGAAGAAGTTGATGGTTGAGGCAGCACTTGAAGATGCCATGGAGGAGCTTTTCGAAGAGGCGGAGCCGACCCCATCTCAGAGGCAGCCAGACTCCCTCGAGCTCGAGGTTGAAGACTGGAAGAAGGAAAGCCGTCTGGGCCGTCGAGATAATATCCTCCATTACCTTCGCGACAATGCTCTCAGATTCCCGATGTTTGCACTCATCGCCGTTGACATGCTTCCTGTGCCTGCCACCAGCACTCCGAGTGAGCACATGTTCAGTCTTGGTGGACGTGTCGTCACAGAAATCCGTCACTCCCTTGCAGACATGACTGTGCAGGATGTGCTAACCCTGAAGACCTGGATCAATGATGCCGTGCTTGTTGACTTTCCAGTTTCTCCTGGTGGCACAGTTGCTCTAGAATTGCAAGAAGTGGAAAACGCGGAGAAGGTGAAGTGACGGGCAACTTGGCATCGCGCGGTGCACAACCTGACTACGCCAGCATTGGCAGCAGCAGAAGGCAGTAGCAGCGATGAGGAGGACGAGGAGGAGGGAGATGGTGGAGGGGATGACCTCAACGAAGACTCAAATGACGACGACGATGACGACAACAGCGAGGGAGACGCTGCAGCTGATGCCTTGCAGAACTTCAGTCTCAACGACGATGACGATGTCGTAGAGATGTCATAGGATTAGGTCTCTGTAGGTCTAGAACTATCAACCAATATCCTGTGACAGTCCGTCATTGAAGACGATTGTTTGCATGACTTTGTGGCAGATGGACAGTGGGGTAGGGGGGGGGGGTCGCCATGGCCCCGCCCCTGTCCACAATTTCAAATGGTTCATCTCTGTCCACTGCTGCGTTTGTACTATTTGATTACATAAAACAAGTTTCAAGTCTATCATTATCTTTCCACTATGTTGTCAAAGCCTCAATTGTGTTTCTTGTACATTGATGGTGCTTCAATGAATGAATTCCAACATCACACATAAGCAACATTGAAGAACAAATTTGACGTGGGTAAATTGAACAACTGCCCTGGAACATTGCAAGTAGAAAATGGGCCACATACATCAATTTCATATGACATGAAAACAACAGTGGAGATCTGGTAGTGCTAAAAACATAGTGTAAACCTCTTTGAGCCGTGAAAGTCAAACATAGAGAGCCGCAAATCATGTGCACACAGATCACGATCCCTCGGCGAGATGAACCGCAAACCATACTTCCATGGCACCATGAGTCTACAATGGTCGGAACCGCAAATCCTGGGAACCGCGGTTCCCATCCAGGAACCGCGGTTCCGGTTCTAGGGTGCAGCCGGACTCACGAACCCAGTTCTGTTGTCAGAACCGCGGTTCCGGCATGGTGTGCACCCTTAGGTGCAAGGTGGTCTATGACGGTGCACGATGGCATAAAGTGGTGGAGGATGGTATAGGTGAAGGGTTGTATAGGATGGTGAAGATTAGTTCAGGGAGGTGCAGGATGGTGCAAGGTAGTCCAAGACGGTGGAGGATGTTGGAGGATGTTGGTGCAAGATATTGCATGGTGGCATAGGTTCAGGATGGTGCAGGATGGTGTAGGATGGTGTAGATGTAGGATGGTGTACGGTGGTGCAGGGCAGGTGTAGGCTGGTGTAGGATGATATAGGATGGTATAGATTCAAGATGGTGCAGGGTGGTGCAAACTGGGTAGGGGTGGCGTAGGATGGAGTAGGGTAGTACAGGATGGTGTAGGATGATGCAGGATGGTACAGGGTCATGTAAGATGGTACAGGATGGTGAAGGAATATACATGATACTGAAGGGTAGCGGAGGGTGGTACAGGGCGATGCAGGGTGGCATTGGGTTACTGAGGGTTGTATGGGGTGGTGCGAGATGGTGTAGGATGTACAGAGTGGAACGGGGTGGTGTAAGATGGTGAAGGATGGTGTGAGGTGGTGTAGGATGGTGCAGGATAGTACAGGGTGGTGTATCAAGGCGAGATGCTCGATTAGGGGTTCATCAGGCAATCCATGTCACCCTATGCAATACCTGTACTTTTTGTGAAAAGAAAGTATGAGACATATGGATGAGCATGGATAACTGAGTGTTTGACAACATCACCACAAAAAACCGTTATCCCCTTCAGCTAGCACATGAACGTTTTCGACCAGCTCCGCGAGACAAGAACTTTCACCAAAATCAATTTATGCAGGGGCTATCATCAAATACGCATATCTGATAAGGACATCAAGAAAACCATGTTCCATTCCACTCCATACAACGGGCTACGATTGGGTCCGCCACGTGATTACCGGCCTCAGCCAACACATGTAAACCCATCCATTATTCTGAGAACATGATAATTGAGTGATGATAGAGTGAGCGGACGGCCACCGGTGGAGCGACTGGTGCATCTTGTTACAACATTGCTCCAGCACGTCCTTCTCCTTTAGATTCTTCTTTATGTATCACACTCTTCTTAATTTTTTTGTTTCTCCTCTGCTCTTGAAATTATGCTATACACGGTGCGCTACACATGCTGCACTGTACACGCTTCACTGTGCTACAGTTGCCTCCATCTTTGTAACCACTGTACACGAGTTATGGTTAATCACCCCAAATTTACACACTTGATGATCAGTGTATCAAAAAGTGTATTTCTACATGCAAAATTTTTTCACAAAACATCCACATGCATGCATGCTAGCAAAGCCTAGATTTTTATGCCCTGTATATAACAATTAATATAATGGACTCTATGCGAAACTTAATAGTTTCTGCGAACAGTCCATGTTCACTAGTTTGTTCACTTCCTAATACACTTTTTGATACACAGTTGCGCGGGAGAGGAAATTGGTCGTACATGCTGTACACGCTGCTTGCCCACTTTCCAACACTGCCATTGGCCGAAAGGAAGGCTTTGTAGTGCACAGAGTCCTCATGCTCGTGCACCTCTGCCGGGTAGTACTATACTCTGGGTAAGTGGCTGGGAGTGCTTCAACAGTGATGTGGCTACTGTTTACGCTTTAGGAGGTCCTTGAGGTGGGCATATTCAACGTCAAGATGGCCCCACTCATAAGAAGCTGTGAATGATTTACAGATTGTCTCGATAGTTGACGGCAACAACGTCAATGTGGCGGGTGTGCAACAGCTCAAGCCGTTACTATGCAGTCAACTACTATTGAAATACAGCCACCGCCGCAACTACTGAGTTTCCATGATTGGTGCTATTGCTATTGTTGCCATAGTCATGGTGCGCTGCTGCCTCTGCCGCTGCTGTTATCGTTGCTATAACTATAGTTGATATTACACTGCTTCTGCTGTCAATACTGTATTTTCTGCTGCTGCCACCGCTGCTGATGCCACTTGTTGGTGCTATCACTGCAGCAGCAGCTGCTGAGACAATCGCTCTTGGAGCGGACGGCTGCCACTTGATGGCCAATGGTTGGGTCCAGCTGGAATAATACAGTTGATGACTGTTAGCTATGCCTAGCTAACAGCCACTTTACACCACAGAAACTGCTCTCTTGCATAGATGTATGCCACGAGTGAATCTCCTTCTGTGCACCTTGACGTGGGGAGCCTCATGTGTCATGATGTAGGCAATCTTCATCTAAACAACAGAAACAACAGAAGGAAAACATCGTTGCTGCAAAAATCAGTACACATTACCAAACTGCAACATGCACGTGCAAAAAACCTTCACATGTCAAAGTCCACATCCAAAGACTCCACAAATTGTGCCATCCCATGCCTCTTTGCATACTACCGCCCCCGTTCCTTTTCTTTTGCCTCAATCCATGCACGCCTCATCTCCTTGTCATAGTTATGGTCATTTTCTAAGGTCCAATAGTTCAAATTCCATTCTATGTCAGATTCTGCCACCACAACCTCATCTCAAACACCACCCTCACCAATGTTCATGTCTTCCTCACCTTCCTTGTCATCCTCCCCGTCCGTATGATTGGTGTCATAGTGTTCTAGAATGTTCGGCTGTGACCTCCTCTGTGAGGTCACAGCCGTCATCCGCTACACCAATTGCCTCCTCTATTGTTGTATTCACCTTGTTGACTACAATCCCGCCGTGACAGCTACACTTGCTACGGCAACTCGCCTTGCACGTGGCAAGATTCATGCTTGGGTGCTAGCAGCGGTGGAACAAGCAGCAATGGTGCCAGCGGTGTTTGTGCCAGCACCATTGGCACTTGCAACACTTGTATTTGTTGGGTTTGTGCCATCCGTACTTGCGACAGCTGCACTTGTGCCTGCAGCATTTGCTTCAACAGTGCCCATGCCATCCACGTTTGTGGCTGGTGCAGTTGTGCCAGCTGCCGTGCTTGTTCCTGCAGTGCTTGTGCAAGCCGCGCCTGTGTCTCCACCACCTGCTCCTGCTAACGTTACAGCAACCTCTCGTACAACCTCTTGTAGTGCTTCACACGTTGCACAAGCTTGCATGTTGTTGTTGCTTTCGGGTTCAGACAGCGCCACTCAAACCACACCTGCCACAAATGTGAT
This sequence comes from Penium margaritaceum, assembly GCA_023375785.1. Classification (NCBI taxonomy): domain Eukaryota; kingdom Viridiplantae; phylum Streptophyta; class Zygnematophyceae; order Desmidiales; family Peniaceae; genus Penium; species Penium margaritaceum. Next base: position 159,962 of record SZWC01003158.1, on the reverse strand, counting down.
TGGCACAGTAAAGTATCTCCCGCCACTTTTTCTTGCTTGGTGGGCGTCCATTGCAGCGGTCTGGGAATGTGGGCCCCAATCCTTGTCAAGCTGCTTGAGAGCCTTGAAGTTCATCCAAGGCATGGGATTTTCATAGGTGAAATTCCAAGCCGCCGTGCTATATGCCATGTCCATGTAGCTCTTGCGGTCCACGCCGTTGCCGATGAGGATGGCGCATGCGTGCACGCATAGAATGTTGAACTAATGAAACTTGTCGCAGGAGCACTTTCTCATGCAGCAGTTCACATTCTGTGGCTTTAATTCTCATGCCTGTGAGTGTGCCTTGAAGGTTCTTGTTGTGCCTTCCACGTCGAAGTCACGCATCCACAGTTTGTCGTTTTTTAGTGCCTCGCTTGGTGTCATAGCCATTTCTCCCTCCAAGTCGTGTGCCAGCTTCTTGCATGTAGCAGGCATTTCTTGCATGTAGCAAACGTTTCTTGCATGTAGCAAACGTTTCTTGCATGTAGCAAACGTTTCTTGCATGTAGCAAACATTTCTTGCATGTAGCAAACGTTTTTTTTGCATGTAGCAAACGTTTTTTTTTTGCATGTAGCGGTAGAGGCTTGCGAAGCAATGGTAGCGAAAAAAATTGCATGCTTATACTATCCTAAAGTACTGGGACTCAGTAGCATAGCTGGTCATGTGACCACCACAGCCCCGCGGACCATACCATGGACACCATGTTTCAAGGGGGATTCCGTCCTCTCCGTCCCTACAAAACAGGTAAGTGCATGCTCCAGCGTTAATAGCCATGAGTTTTTGGAGATTTTTGTTTCACTCCTCTCGTGTGTAGCAACCGTCCCGTTGGCACACCTCCTCCTTGATGTAGTAGGTGCAGTATTTGTGGTTGACGCGTGGTAGCTTCTTGCTGATGGCGGCGACAAAGCTAGCATCCCTTTCACTGATGATGACTTTCCCTCCCTCACCCATTGTCCAGTACGAGTTTATAACCTGTTCCATGAACCAGCCCCAGTTATCTTCATCCTCTTGGCTGCAAATGGTGTATGCCATCGGCACGGAGGTATTTTTAATTAATCAGAAGCACTTGCCCCACAATGCACAGTGTTTTTGCATCGGTTGTCAATTCCCGCTACACAATGTCTCGGATATGGCACAACACCCACTTGTAACTGCGTGGGGGATTGCCCTTCGTCTGCCTGGGCGAGCACCAATGTCCCTCCTCAGAGGAGAACATGTTGACGTTGTTCTTGCCATTGACGTAAGCATGGATGATCACGTGCAGCCGTGCGTGTGATGATTGCTACAACGTACCACAATCCGACCTGATTCACTGTACTCCCACTTAATAGGGAACCGTTCCTACAGGCTTTTATACTTGCAGAGCTTTGCTAAAGCTCCTAGAAACTTCCTGTCCCAGTTTGGGCCACAAAGAGAATTGCAGCCTTTGCGGGGTTTCAACACGCTACCTCTTGTTTGAGACTCCGGTTCCTATTCAACCATGCCAGAAACGTATGGTTCCTATGATGAGCCACATGGACCATACCCATTCTGGGCAGTGCATTCCTGGCCCATCTCAAAACGGACCAAGGGAACGTACTCCAAAGAGCAGTGCATGCCTTGTCTGTATGTGTAGCTAGCGAGCTAGGCCGTGGACATAGTACAACTCTGGCACAACTCTGGCACAACTTTGGCACAACTCTGGCACAACTCTTGCACAACTCTGGCACAACTCTGGCACAACTCTGGCACAACTCTGGCACAACTCTGGCCAAACTCAGGCACAACTCTGGTACAACTCTGGCACAACTCTCGCACAACTCTGGCACAAATCTGGCACAACTTTGGCACAACTATGGCACAACTCTGGCACAACTCTAGAACAACTCTGGCACAAATCTGGCACAACTCTGGCACAACTCTGGCACAACTCTGGCGCAACTCTGGCACAACTCTGGCATAACTCTGGCACAACTTTGGCACAACTGTCGCACAGCTCTGGCACAACTCTGGCACAACTCTGGCACAATTCAGGCACAACTCTGGTACAACTCTCGCACAACTCTGGCACAACTCTGGCACAACTCTGGCACAACTCTGGCACAACTCTGGCGCAACTCTGGCACAACTCTGGCATAACTCTGGCACAACTTTGGCACAACTGTGGCACAACTCTGGCACAACTTTGGCACAACTGTTGCAGAAATCCAGCACAACTCTGGAACAAGTCTGGCACAACTCTGGCACAACTCTGACACAACTCTTGCACAATTCTGGCACAACTATGGCACACGTCTGGCACATCTCTGGGACAACCCTGGCACAACTCTGGCACAACTCTGGCACTACTCTGGCACAACTTTGGCATAACTATGGTATATCTATGGCACAACTGTTGCACAAAGCTGGAACAGCTGTGACACAGCTCTGGCACGACTTTGGCACAACTGTGGCGAAAATTCGGCACAAATCTGGCTAAACTCTGGTAAAACACTGGCACAACTCTGGCACAACTCTGGCACAACTCTGGCGCAACTCTGGCAAAACTCTGGCATAACCCTGGCACAACTTTGGCACAACTGTGGAACAACTTTGGCACAACTTTGGCACAACTGTGGCACAAATCCAGCACAACTCTGGCACAACTCTGGCACAACTCTGGCACAAATCTGGCACAACTCTGGCACAACTCTGGCACAACTCTGTCATAACTCTGGCACAACTCTGGCACAACTCTGGCACAATTCAGGCACAACTCTGGTACAACTCTCGCACAACTCTCGCACAACTCTGGCACAACTCTGGCACAACTCTGGCACAACTCTGGCACAACTCTGGCACAACTCTGGCACAACTCTGGCACAACTCTGGCACAACTCTGGCACAACTCTGGAACAGCTCTGGCACAAATCTGGCACAACTTTGGCATCACTTTGGCACAGCTCTGGCAGAACTCTGGGACAACTTTGGCACAACTATCGGACAACTCTGGCACAACTATGACACAACTCTGTTACAACTCTCTCAGAACTCGCGGACTGGTACGGCACCCCCGCCATGTCCTACCGTTCTTCTTTTGTTTGCGGCGACATTGCCGCGCTCAGGTCACAGGTTGTGGAGACCGGACTGCCAACCGGTTTGCAGTCCTCCATGCCGTACCGCTTCAGTACTTCGGCCACGTACTTGGCCTGCCCCAGCTTAAGAGTGCGCGCCCTCCGGTTCCGCATTATGCTCACCCCGAGGTAGTACTCCAACTCCCCCATGTCGGACATCTGAAATCTACTGCTCAGCTGCTCCTTCAGCTGCTGTAGAGCCGGCAGGTCAGATGAGCACAAAATCAGGTCGTCCACATAGAGTGCGACGATCTGATGGAGCTGGTTGTTGCGCCGCATGTACACACTGTGATCAGATCTACAGCGCTTGAAGCCGAGCTGTGCCATGTAGCCATCCATCTGCTGGTACCAGCACCTTGGCGACTGTTTTAGCCCGTACAAGGACTTGCGCGGTTTGCACACTTTTCCCTCCAGCGCGTCCACCTCCTCCGGCACCTCCATGAAGATCTCCTTGTCGAGAATGCTGTTCAGGAACGTAGTTTTCACGTCCATTTGGTGCAGCTCCATGTCCTTGGCAGCTGCCACCGGGAGGATTGCCTAGATGCTCGTGAACTCGGCGACGGGGGTGAACGTCTTGTCGTATTGCTCGCCCTTGCGTTGTGCAAACCCCTTTGCCACCAGCCGCACCTTGTACTTCTCCGCTGTACCCTCCTTGTTGTACCTCGTTTTGAAGACCCACTTGGAGCAGATGACCTTGGCGTGTTTCGGCCGATCCACGAGCTCCCAAGTGTCATTCTCGGCAATGGACGCAAGCTCTGACTTGATAGCGGCATCCCACTGCTCCGCTTCAGGTCGTGCAAGCGCCTCCTGCACGGTATTTGGCTCTGCTATGGCTGCCATCATGCACTGCGCCATGCCGATCCAGCTGAGCGTTACTGCGTCATACCGTTTTGCTGCATTCCGCTGCCTTTGGCTGTGTCGCGGTGATTTTGGTGACGCTGGCGGCTGGTCTTGTTGCTGCTCCTCGGCAGCTCCGTTTGCGTCCTCGGCCTCATCTGCTTTGGTTGCTGCATCCTGTGCCTCTACGACACCTGCGTTTGCACCGTTGCCCTGCTGCAACCTAGCACCGTCGCTCTCCGAAGATTCTTTGTCAGTGTCGGCGTCCGCCGACTCCTCCTCATTGGTTAGGAGCTGGAACCACTCCCCCTGCTTCGGAGAGTCCACCACACCGATGTCACTGCTGCTGCTGCTGTAGGTCTTCTGCTCGTCGAACTCAACATCATGGCTGCCGAAGATCTCCTCCTTGCTCACGTCATAGAGCCGGTACGCCTTAAGCGCGCTCTCTTAGCCAAGGAAGAGACACGGCTTGGCGCGTGGGTCTATTTTTCTGTCGCGCCGTTGTGCCACCTGCACCATCGCGTGCTTGCACCCGAATACCTTCAAGTGCGCCACACTTGGCTTGCGCCCGCTCCATACCTCCTGGGACGTCTTCCAGCTGCTCTTCCCCTTCAGCACTGCTGTCGGGGTTAGGTTGATGGTGTAGCTTGCCGTACGCACCGCCTCCGCCCAGAAGCTCCGCGGAAATCCCACATCCACGAGCATCGTCCACACCATGTTCAGTAGCGTCTGGTTTGCTCGCTCCGCCACGCCATTAGATTGTGGTGAGTAAGGAGTTGTGTGCTCCTACTTGATGCCCTGCTCCTTTAGCCACCCACTGTAGCCCACATACTCTCCGCCGTAGTCGCTGCGTAGCGCTCTGACCTTGCGGCCAGTCTGCCTCTCCATTGCGGCGACGTACTCCTTCAGCCGGTCCAGCACCATGCCCTTCTGCTGCATGAAGTACACGTAGAGTATTCTGCTGCAGTCATCGATGAAGGTGACAAAGTACTGCGCACGGCCTTTTGACGGTATATTGAACGGTCTGCACACATCACTGTGCACGATCTCCAGCACGTCCTGGGCGTGCCCCACGTTCTCGTTGAATGGCTTGCACCTCGTCTTGCCCAAAATACAAGGCTCGCACTTTTTGTGCACTGCTGCATCTGCTACCGCGTCTGCTGCACCGGTGATGTCGAGGCCGCGGACCATGTCGCGCTTCACCATCTCCTTCACGACTGCGGGTAACGAATGCCCCAGCCACCGGTGCCAGAGCTCCAGATCAGCTCCTCCTCCTTTGGCCAAGTTGACGGCACGTTCTTGCGAATCTGCTGCGTCTGCTGCTGCGGGGATCACCTTCGTCTCCACAATGTAGAGACCGCCCTCGCGCTTTGCCTCCAGCACGACTTCACCGTCGCCGTCCATGCGCACCACTGCGCCTTTCTTGCAGAAGAGTACCTCATACCCCTTATCCGTCAAGCGACTAACACTTAGAATGTCAGCCAGGCCAGGGACATGTTGCACATCACGGATGACACGCAATATCTTCTTACCATTCACCTCCACCTCCACCTCAACGTCTCCTTGGCCGGCCGCCGGCTCGACTTTGTCATTCGCGACCACCATAGACTTGGCAGATTTGGTGTAGCAGACGAATCCCACCTTCTCGACTTGGGTGTGCTCCTCGGCACCGGAATCCAGGCACCGCCTGTAGGCCCCTTTGAGGTTGTGGTTTGTGGTACTGTTGAGGAGCGCCTTCTTGCCTTTGGCGTCCTTGCCGCCGGCCTTTGCCTCCTGCGGCCACTCGCGGGCCCAATGGCCCTCCTTGCCACAATTGTGGCACGCACCTTTCTTGACGCCCTTTTTGCCGCCACCCTTTCCACCGCCTCCCTTGCCGCCACTGTCGCCACCACGCGTTTTGGTGACCAGGGCCGATGAGGACGACGAGACCTCACCGCCACTGCAACGTTGCGCCTCGTTGCGGATGTACTGGGCCACTGTGCCATAGGTGAGCTTGTCCTCCGCCCATCCACCGAGGACGGTAATGAGGGGGCTCCAAGTGTCAGGTAGAGCCATGAGGAGGGCCATCGTCTGTAGTTGAGATTCGACCTTCCACCCCACATCGTTGCATTGCGAGGCAAGCGACTCAATCTGCTGCATGGCGGCGAGGATGTCCTCGCCCTCCTCGATCCTCACCGTTAGAAGCCGCTTCATCGCGAAGATCCGGTTCGTAAGCAACGTTGATTGGTGGATGGTGCAAAGATTTTTCCATGCCTCGGCAGCCAACACGCTGCCTTGGAAGTAGACCCATTGGTTCTCGGCGGTAGATGCCAACAGGAGCATAAGCGCCACGGTATTTCTCTTTGCGAAGGCCTCCTGCTCTTCGTTTGTCGCCGTCTTCTCGTCGAGGACCTCCGTACCCTCCATCACGTCGAGTAGCCCCTTGTGTGCGAGGTAGATCTCAAAGTGCCACCTCCACAGCCCAAACCCAGGGCCGCCCGCATACTTCTGGATCAGCTGCGACTCCGTTCTCAGCGCCATGTTGCGCTTCAGCTACCTGGGTCGTCAGACGTCGACAGCGAGGTTGTCCGAGATGCTCATCCTGTCCGCCGCGGAGGCCGTGAACGTTTGGGACCGGTCAGGGCTGTGGGCCCATAACCCTTTGTTGGAAATGTGGTTCCAACGTGGCCTGACCACGTCCTGAGGTTCACAGCTCTTTTGGACAGCAGTCTTGGACGAAGTGTGCGCTTTCTGGTCGCTGCACACTATGTGAGCAGAGTTCTGACGGAATTTAGCAACACCCAAAGTTCAAAGCGCTGGGGATCATTTTTGAGTGGATTACTGGACAAGGATGACATCAGCAAAGTTATAGTGATAGTCACAAGCTTTTCAACACACCAAACCGAGTGCGATTTAGACGACCATAGCGCCCGATACGCGATTCGGAGTGCATGATTGAGTCTCTGTCCCTGACAGAGCACTAGTGTGAGTGACGGGCGCCCGAAGCACCCTGGATCCCAATTAAGCATCAGACCGCCATTCCGAAGCGCACATAGCTCCAAAGAACCATGGGATATTGCTGCTACAATCCCCCATAGGCGCCTCGGCCATGGTGTGCGTGGTGGGAGTCGAACTGGTAACCGCCGGATCATTTTCCGGCCGGTACCAAGTCTGCCGTCCAACCCCGGACGGCAAGCACCACCTCCCAACTTTGACGGACCATAACTACCTCAATTCTCCGCCGATTACTGCGATTCAAATTGCAGCTGGTCCAGCATGTCCTCTAGTTTCTGAAACATCCATCCATGCATGAAAAAATGCACTATACAAGGATCTGGAGCTATCACCCTGAAAACAGCAACTTCAGGGCATGGAACGGGGCAATATGTAACAACAACTCTGGCACAACTCTGGCACAACTCTCGCACAACTGAGGCACAACTGTGGCACAACTCTGGCAAAATTTTGGCACAACTCGGGCACAACTCTGGCACAACTCTGGCACAACTCTTGCACAACAGGCACAACTCTGGTACAACTCTGGCACAACTCTGGCACAACTCTGGAACAACTCTGGCACAACTCTGGCACAACTCTGGCACAACTCTAGCACAACTCTGGCACAACTCTGGCACAACTCTGGCACAACTCTGGC
>SZWC01003158.1:113519-132874 GCA_023375785.1 Penium margaritaceum | reverse complement strand
CACAACTCTGGCACAACTCTGGCACAACTCTGGCACAACTCTGGCACAACTCGGGCACATCTCTGATACAACTCTGGCACAAATCTCGCACAACTCTGGCACAACTCTGGCACAACTCTGGCACAACTTTGGCACAACTCTGGCACACCTCTGGCAGAACTCTGGCACAACTCTGGCACAACTCTGGCACAACTTTGGCACAACTGTGGCAGAGCTCTGGCATAACTCTAGCACAGCTCTGGCACAACTCTGGCACAACTCTGGCACAATTCTGGAACAACTCTGGCTCAACTCTGGCACAACTCTGAAACAACTCTGGCATAACTCTGGCACGACTCTGGCACAACTCTGGAACAACTCTGTCACAACTCTGGAACAACTCTGGCCCAACTTCGGAATAACTCTGGAAAATTTCTGTTGCAACTCTGGCACAACTCCGGCTCAACTCTGGCACAACTCGGGCACATCTCTGGTACAACTCTGGCACAAATCTCGCACAACTCTGGCACAACTCTGGCACAACTTTGGCACAACTTTGGCACAACTCTGGCACACCTCTGGCAGAACTCTGGCACAACTCTGGCACAACTCTGGCACAACTTTGGCACAACTGTGGCAGAGCTCTGGCTTAACTCTAGCACAGCTCTGGCACAACTCTGGCACAACTCTGGCACAATTCTGGAACAACTCTGGCTCAACTCTGGCACAACTCTGAAACAACTCTGGCATAACTCTGGCAAGACTCTGGCACAACTCTGGAACAACTCTGGCACAACTCTGGCACAACTCTGGCACAACTCTGGAACAACTCTGGCACAACTCTGGCACATTTCTGGCACAATTCTAGCACAATTTTGGCAGAATTGGCACACGTTTGGCACAACTCTGGCACAACTCTGGCACAACTCTGGAACAACTAAAGCCAAATTCTGGCCCAGCTTTGACAAATCTCTAGCACAACTTGGGCACAACTCTGGCACAAACCTGGCACAATTCTTGCACAATCTGGCACAACTCTGGTAGAACACTGGCACAACTCTGGCACAACTCTAGCACAACTGTGGCACAACTCTGGCACAATTCTGGCACCATTTTGGCACAACTCTGGCACAACTCTGGAACAACTCTAGCACAACTCTGGCACAACTCTGGTATAACTCTGGAACAAGTCTGGCAAAACTCTGGCACAACTCAGGCACAATTCTAGCACAATTTCGGCAAAACTGTGGCACAACTTTGGGATCACTCTGGCACAACTCTGGCACAACTCTGGCACAACTATGGCACAATTCTGGAACAACTCTGCCACAACTCTGGCACAACTATGGCACAATTCTAGCACAATTTCGGCAAAACTGTGGCACAACTTTGGCACAACTCTGGCACAACTCTGGGACAACTCTGGCACACCTCTGGCACGACTCTGGCACAACTCTTACTCAACTCTAACACAAATCTGGCACAACTCTGTCAAATCTCTGGCACAACTCTGGCAGAACTCTGGCAAAACTCTGGCACAACTCTGGCACAACTCTGTCACAACTGTGGCACAACTGTGGCACAACTCTGGCACAACTGTGACACAACTCTGTCACAATTCTTGGACAACTCTGGGACAACTTTGGCATAAGTCTGACACATCTCTGGCACAACTATGGCACAACTTTGGCACAACTCTGGCACAATGCTGGCACAACTCCGGCACAACTCTGGCACAAAACTGGCACAACTACGGGACAATTCTGGCACAGCTCTGACAAATCTCTAGCACAACTCGGGCACAACTCTGGCACAAGTCTGGCACAACTCTGGCACAACTCTGGCACAACTCTTGCAAAACTATAGCACACCTTTGGCAAAACTCTGGCACAACTCTGACACAACTCTGGCACAACTGTGGCACAACTCTGGCACAACTTTTGCACAACTCTGGCACTGCTCTAGCTCAGCTCTAGCCCAACTCTGGCACAACTCTGGTACAACTCTGGCACAAATCTGGCACACCTCTTGCACAAGTGTGGAGCAACTCTGGCACATTTCTGGCACGACTCTGGCACAACTCTGTTCATAACTGTGGCACAACTCTGGCACAAATCTAGCACATCTCTGGCATAACTCTGGCACGCCTCTGGCACAACTTTCGCACAGCTCTGGCATAACTCCGGCACAACTCCGGCACAACTCTGGCACAACTCTGGCACAACTCTGGCACAACTATGGAACAACTCTGGCACAGCTCTAGCACAACTCTAGTATGACTCTGGCACAACTCTGGTACAACTTTGGCACAACTCTGGCACACCTCTTGCACAAGTGTGGAACAACTCTGGCACAACTCTGGCACAACTCTGGCACCACTCTGGCACAACGTTGGCACAACTCTAGCAAAACCTTGGCGATCCGCCCGGTCGAATCCCCTGTTTCACGACGACCTGCGCCCACGCCGAAACCTCCCCAGCGCACGCGGTTTGCCTCTGCGCCCATCGTCCTTCATCAGCCTCTGCCTCCGCATCAGCAATCATCAGCATTTGTGGCTAGCACCGGAACGTGCACAACCTAGCTGCTCATTTCGAAGCAGCCTGCACCCACACTGGCAGCAAATTTCTCTTGGGGTGTCGGCTTTTGCCTTCCCCTTGCCGCATTCTATTCCTCTACTCAGTTGCGCACGAGGTCCTGCCCCTGCGCCCACTCCACCATCGTCTGTACCTCCGCCTTCCTTCATCATCCTTTGCTCGGTACACGAATCCGCCCGGCCGCATCACCTGCTTTGTGACGACCTGCGCCCACGCCAAAATTTCCGCAGAATATGCAATTTGCCCCTGCGCCCAGCCTCTGCTATCATCGCCTCCACCTCCCTCATCAGCCATCCTCAGCATCCACCACCAGCACAAGGATCTGCTCGAGCGAGCTGTCCACCTCACAGCAGTCTACACTCACACCGGTTTCTCGTGCCGCGTTGGCTTCCGCTTTCCCCTTGCCGTATCCTTTTTCCTCTACTCCAACTACGCATAGTGCCGTCAACCATCACCAGCATCCTTCTCTCCTTCTCTCTTCAGGCACCATCATCTCCCAGCTCTCCTTTCTCCTACCTCAACATCTTCACCTTGAGCAGGGCAAACCTGCTAAAGCTGCGCAGGTGAACAGACACCAGGAAACTGCCACATACTTCAAGCAAACCACTAGCATGGCACCACAAGCCCTCGGCTGGACACATAATCCCATGCTCGATCAATCGGGAGAAAACGTCCATGACTGGTATGGTGGCATACACGTCAAGACAAGGCACTCCTTTCTCCGTGGGTATCAACTCTCCCTTTTTCTGGAAGGATTTTATGACAACCCGGGGTGTCCTCCAAGGGCGTACTCGACAACCCTTCAGGACATCAAAAGGTGCCTACGTGATACCACTCATACTGTCTACCACAGAATCACCGATGAAATGTCACCTGTCGCAACAATGTGGCACACTCTTGTGGCAGCAGCGTGGAATCCAAATATGTGCAATGTGATTATCCTATCCCTCTGTCGAGTGGTGAATCCCCCCATCAGGCAGCGACACCTAGACACTGAGGCCCTATAGGCACTCAGGCACTCATACCTTGTCGGAATTAGGGGGGCTGTCAGAAACATGACTCCGACAAGGTCCTCTCCATAATGTACACCCCTCGGATAATCCGAGGTCTCAATACAGGTTCAGGTCTTGTACCGAGCCTCCTCGGTAACGGCTGGTCAGTCACGGCCGTTCCACCAGAGTCGAGCCGTCCCTAATAAGCCACCACGTCACTATGCGTACGGCTAGCAAAAAAGAAGCCGTTAATCCTTGTTTGTCCTGTTCTGTTGTACATACGGAGGATGTTCATTCCCTTCCAAGGCTAACTTGAACAGTTCTATCCATCCTGTTCCCCTTTGGTTTTGCGGCTTTGCCGCCTTGTCTTTGCTCTGCTTGCTCCTCGCTTCCACTGCTTTTTTCAACAACTCGCAGCTCGTCTCCCTTCGCTCCGTCATCCTTTGCTTGGTACGCATCAACCTGCCACTCGCTTTGCTCCCGTTTTCTCTCTCACTGGCTTCTGTCTACCTAGCATCTTCGGTGCCACGCCTCTTCTCAAGCTTTGCAACTAACTCTTCGAGACTGCTCTCACCTTTCCGCTTCCGCAATTGCAGTGACGTGCTCTTGTATGCCCTGTTGCTTGTGCCTTCTTCTGCTCTTGCCGTCCCCGCTGATTACGTTCTTCTGATACATCTCATCTAAGAACTCACCATCACGATCCGAGCGGAACGTGTGGAGGGTCTGATGAGACTGGCGCTCAGCCATCACCAGCCACAGGCAAAGTGCCACGGCGGCATCGCTCTTATGGCAGAGGTTGTCCACCCACCTCATCCGGGTAAAGTCATCAGTGAGGATGAGTACATATCGCCCCCAATCAAAGAGGGACTCGACTGGCAGGAGACCTAGAAGGTCCAAGTGGACCAACTCCAGCGGTTGTAGTGCATGGGAGGTGGAGTCAGGATAAGTGCAGCGATTCATCTTACCCAGAGCACAGAAGAGACAGTCGGTCTTGGATGGCTTCTCGAAGGAAGCCGTGTCAAGACCAAGGGCTGGATGAGTCTAAATGAGCTTGGACACAGTGTTTGAGCTCACATGGCAAAGACGGCGATGCAAAAAATGCTGGTGTTCTGGAGAGAGAACACTAGCGACAAACATACGTGAAGATGCGGAGGAAGGAGAGGAGGCAGAAGAAGTGGTACAAGGCACACGGTATGGAGCCGAACGTAAAAAANACGGCTTCTCGAAGGAAGCCGTGTCAAGACCAAGGGCTGGATGAGTCTAAATGAGCTTGGACACAGTGTTTGAGCTCACATGGCAAAGACGGCGATGCAAAAAATGCTGGTGTTCTGGAGAGAGAACACTAGCGACAAACATACGTGAAGATGCGGAGGAAGGAGAGGAGGCAGAAGAAGTGGTACAAGGCACACGGTATGGAGCCGAACGTAAAAAAATTTCAAACTAGGAACCGACTGCATCTCTTGAGGAGTTGAAATGCTGATAACAATTGACGTTTTGACCCAAAAATTTCAGGCATCAGCATAGCTAATGATGATGTCAGCATTTTTTTGCCAGCGTTGTTATGTTAACGTTTTTTACGCTGGCAGATTTTATGCCTGTAGTTTATTCTTCTTTCTTTTTGGGAGTCACGCAAACTCCGCGTGACCGGTGGAGGTGACCGCGTCACCCCCTCGCGGTTGTACAGGGGCTGCGCAGGCCTGTGCAACTTTTGTGCCGTACTACACGGCTTCTGCACAGTTGTGCAGCAATGCTTCTCTGCAGTAGTGCTGCTGTGCAGCACTGCTGAGTAGTGATTGCTGCACAGCAGTAGTACTGCACAAGACCACTACTGCTGCTGTGGCGGGTCTTTTGCTAGTGCGGCGGCCACCACTGCTGATGCGCTGCTCTGTGCTGCTGCTACTATTGTTGCTGCTATCGCTGCAGCAGCTGCAATGCTGCTGCTATGTTGCTGCTACCTCTACTGCTGCTATTGCTCTACAATTGCTGCTCGCGGCTGCTGATACAAGCTGCTGCCGCTGCTGCGTGCTGCGAGTGCTTGCAGCCGTCGCCGCCGCAAGCTGCTGCTGTGAGCTGATTCTTCCTTTTTTTCTTCTCTGTCAAGGGTGGTAGCCAGACACGGCTGCTGCTGCCACCCAGTGCTGCTGCTGCTGCCCGGCCTGGTTGCTGTATCTCATCACTATCAGAGTTGCTCTTGCTACGGTGGTGGCAGTTGTGTGGTGACACCGCTGCTACTAACGGCGGCTACGACGGGTCCTAGGATACGGCGACATCGGTGACTCTCACTACTGCTGCCGGTGCTATGTCTCTGTAGTTTAGGTCAGCGAGAGAGGTCTCGCTGCTCCGATACATGAAAAACTACTAGGAAGCTTCCTAGCCTTGTTGCTGCTCATGAGGCGACACTTTCCAGTCAGCTGACGCATTAGCAAGCAAGAAGGTGCAAGAAACAGTATGAGTCAAGCTAGGGAGACGCGCAAAGTCTCATAAGCTTCAATAGCTTAGTAATGCAGAGAGGAATGACAACTGACAAGCACACAGCATAAACACCTGCCGTGGCGCACGGCGGGTGACGCACACGACAATGTCAGCTTGTCGTACAAGTGGTCCAAAACCACTGTTTTGGCTGTAACTCTGCGCACAGGCATCCAAACACAACACCGTTTAAACCTATAGATGCAGAATCTCAAGCCGGATGCTACGGCTGGTCACACACACATGTCCAGCATCAATCAATGGACACACAATGTAAAACATGCATGTCGGGTTTAAGACTCAGTACACCAAGAAAACTCTAGCAACTGCAGAAAAAACTGCAGAGCACCCCAACAAGCACCCGGGACACCGTGACAGCTTTTTGGCAGCTGTGGGTGGGTGAAGCCACCACCCATCTATCCTCCGGTGCCAGCTGGGTCCGCATCAGGGATCTGTACGAGCATGGACACGGCCGAGTGGTCATAGTAAGCTGTACAAACAGACGGGAATGACTCACATCACAACAGGAACAAATTAGATTAGGATGCATGTTGAAAAAAATACCATATGAAGACCTTGTCCATTATTGGCACAATTTGACTCACACAAAACATTTGAAGTGATCATGCAAGTACCTCCTTGGTCTTCACTTTCAGAGGGCTTTCGTTTTGGTCCCAAGTAGCAACAAAAAAGGTGTCAAATACAATCGAGTGTCGGATCTTGACATCCACTCACAGCGTCAGCCATTGACTTAATACAGTGCAAGAGATAAAGATGTTTGGACCGTTTGTCCAAACACCATCGGATTGGCGGAGACAGCCTGATATTTTAAAGCGATGGTTGAGAGTCGGGAGACCGAACGCTGCCTGGGAGCATCGAGCCAAGAGCTCACTTTCAAACTGAGAGCTCTGATGAGTCAAGAGCTCGACTGAAAGAAAGATAAGATCTTTGACACAGGGATGATGTGTCGAGGAGAGGGAAGAGGATCAAATCCTACCTCTCTTCCTCGTTGGTGCCGACGGTGCCAAGGGAGAAGAGAGAAGTTCGCATTCCTCGTCCCCTCATCCGTGGTGCCGATGGTGCAAAGGGGGAGGAGAGGGGACACCCCTCTTCCTATTCGCATGGTCCGACGGCCCAAGGGGGAGGAGAGGGGGCATCTCCCTCTCCCCCTCCCTCTCTTTAAGTCCAATGGCCCATGGGGGAGGAGAGTTTCTCTCCTTCTTCCTCCCCTCACGAGGACCGACGGTCCAAGGGTGAGGCGAGGAGGTATCCCGTCCTCTCTCCCTCCTCTCACTTGGGCCGACAACCCGGGGGGGGGGGGGGGGGGTGAGGGGGAAAACTCTCCTCTCCCCCCTCTCAGAAGGAATGACGGTCCGAGGGGAAAGAGGAGGATGAACCTCTCCTCTCTCTTCTCCTACTCACTTGACCCATCGGCCCAAGGGAGAGGGAGGGGAAGACCTCCTCTCTCCTCCCCTCTCACTTAGGCTGACGGCTCAAGGAGGAGGAGAGGGAATGACCTACCCTCTCCTCCTCTCACAAGGTCCGAGAGTCCAAGGAGGAGAGAGGGATATAGTATTTCCTCCTCCCCCTCCTCTCATATGGGCCAAATGTCAGGATTGCTGTCATGACGTGCTCTGATATACACCAAGTGTGCACGACTGCTTGGGACAAAGAGACTTCCAAGGGAGGTGTGTGCGTTAGGTCGCCACACACCAGGGGAGCAAATTTTTGGCAGAATGCAGGTTGCAAAAACTGAAAAGGAATGAAGATTGTTAATGGTTAGTTCTAATGGTGAGATTACATCAGAGTTTTGTAGTCTGTGATCAAAACTTTCCAACACATCCAAGCATGCCCAAAACAGAGCAATAGAGACTCTACTATGGCCATTGAAGTGTCCGTCCATCATTTTCACGAACAGAAGTGCCGGAAGGCACTTGTTGCCGACCTAACAAAGCGTCCTCTGTGGCCCTCAAACGTGGGGGAGGACTCTCCTACATTAAAGAGACCTCCCACGTCCCTTTCTTGATGGTTCACGTGCCTTTGGAGCCCATTGGAGTTAAAGTTGTACCATCAGCAGTGGATTTATCCCGTCACCAGGGACGGACAACCAGATTCCGCCCGCCTACCATCCAAACTTCGGATGGGGCTACCTTTTTTGACACTCAACCAAATCGAGCACATAAAGGCTCGAAATTACATGGTAAAATCTAGGGAGTCTTAATCAGACATCTTATCTGACATAAAACCACTCCCCCATGGTTGAACCAGGTAAAAAGGCAAAAAGGTATCCATTGCAGGGGCACGTTTTAACAATCTCCCCCGTGCATTTTCCATGCCAGATGCCTTATGCCCACTCCTGCTCATCCACTCCTGCCCCTTTCAAGCCCTTTACAGCTTGTCAACCAGAGTCCTGCAAGGCTGATGACGCGCCGATCCTGGGATTGCACCTTGGTCAAGAAATCCGCGAGCATGTGTTTCGTGCTACAATGCTACAGCACAACCTGTCCCGTCTCTACCATGTCGCACGCGTAGTGGTAGCACACGTAGATGTGCTTCGACCTCTTGTGCTGCGTCGGGTTGTTGGTTAGCAAGATGGAGCCGGTGTGGTCCTCTTGAACCACCATAGGCTCTTGCTACGGCATGCCCAGCTCTCCCAACAATCTGCGGAGCCACACCGCTTCTTTGACTACCTCTGCTAATGCAATGTACTCCGCCTCCACTATGGAGGTGGCGACTCAGTCCTGCTTTCTGCTACACCACGAGACCACTACACCTGTGAGGAAGAACACATAGCCAGCAGTGGATCTCCTCCTGACCACATCACCGACGTAGTTCGCGTCAGTGTAGTAGTCCAACCTTAAGGGGTCTGACTTCCCCTCCCCGTTGTACTTCAGGCACGCATGTCGCGTTGCCTACAAGTACCGGAGGATGCGCTTCGCCGCCTTCCAGTGTAGTAGCCCTGGATTGGCCACGTACTTGCTCACCTGACCCACCGCGCAGGCCAAGTCCGGTCGAGTCGCCACCATGGCGTACATGAGGCTGTCCACCACAGATTGGTAGGACACCTCCACCATGTCCTCTTTCTCTTTTCCTTTGGTTTGCGGCGCCATCACCACACTCAACTCACAACTTGTGGAGGCTGGCATTTATGGTCAATCATCCCTAATTCATACACCTCATGATCTGTGTACGAACACCAAACATATGGTAAGGTTCCTTCCCGGAAAGAAGTAGAATAAATGATGTTATTTCCTAGAAATCACTTGTGACACATACGTACACAAACACACAAATGCACGTGGACATGTAAGTTTCATAGAAATCACAAGATGAATGATACCCTCAAACCTGGATGATGAAAAACGTCTTCATTATACACCTGAAAAAAAATGTAAAACATGAGTTTTTTAACCTGGTGACCTACTTTGTTCTTATGAACATTCCTCTTCATGTTTGTATCTATCATGCATACCTATTCATAATCTCATTTCATTCAACCACAAACAACGAAAAAGGCAAGTCACGGGCCACGCTAGTGCTACCCGTCGGGAGCGAGCGAGCGAGCAGCGAGCTCCCTTTCGCTCGCTCCCAGACGAGCTCGTGGTTCGAACCACCACGTGCTCATGAGTGTTTTCCCAGAGCACCTCAATCTACCTGGGTTTCTTCCCACAAAACAGTTTGGGCCAGTGCCCGAATTGTCTTCATGCTACGCAAGCACATGAAAAAGTTGCAAGCATGCATGCGGGGTGAGAACAACACTCTAGAACTGATTGCGCGGCTCTTGGCTGGAGTAGGTTGCCCGACGAGAGAGCACGCGTCGATGACAAGACCCAGCTCGGCGTGCAGTCTCTTCTCTGGTCAATCACCTGCACAGGTGTGATGGGTGTGCAGCAAGGCCAGAGGTCACCACGTCGGGACCGACACATAAACCAACACTCTCCACACACATACATCGATACAGGAGAGGAAATCAACATGGTTGTCGCACAAACCAAGTGGCATTCTTGAGCAATGACACATTCAAGTTCTACGGGATTCTCATCGGATCCACTCATGTTGCCTCTGCCACTTGAGAAGTATTCGGCTTGTGCCAATGAGCCAACCAACAGCTCTAACATGAAAACCTCTAACATAAAGAACAGTTGCAGAAAACTCACTTTCGGATGATTGGTTAGTTGCTAGTTGTTGATCCTGCTAGGATCATGCGCCTCGGTTTCTTCGGTGGCTCCTAAAATATTCTGGGAGGTTCGCTTCGACCCCAGGGGCGGCGGGGGCCGCACCTCGTGCTTAGTGCACAAGGTTAGGCTCGCTTCACCACGTAGCTCAAGTATATGCTCCACCAGTCACCTACGTATTTCGTTTTCTACTCCTTAAAGTGAGCTTTGCAAGAAATCCATGGCGTCTCTCACACTCTTACTCCCTCGCTCCCTGCCCCTCGCATCATTCTACGAACTTCACACTCCTCGTGCGTCGCGACAACTATTCATGCTCTGAATTTGGCATTTCTCTCTGTACACTGAAGTTGTTGAAGCTTTGGAGACTAGGCGCGTCTCCTAGCAAAGCCCTTGATATTTTCGTACGTGCATTGCATATTTGTTCGTCAGTTGACTGGACTACGTTGCCACGTCAACGGCAGCAGAGCTTAGAAGCTTTGAGGCATCTCCTCTTTTTTGTGGAGAGTCGGAAGAGTTGAAACCAAGACCAATGTTAGGCATTACATCTTGATGTACAATTCATACATGCAAATGACTAGGCTTCATATGTTGGTGTGCAGTGCAGCCACTAGCATCCATAGAATGTTGTTCCCAATTCAACAGTTAAAACCTATACAAGCTTCCTGGTTTGTATTTGAGGCATCTCTGTAAACAGCGAGCGACTAGACTTACCGCATGACAGTTTTGGCTGCCTCACAAGGACATCCTTGCAGGCGAGTGATCTACCATGCCAAAACTGGAATCTGACTCCAACACACAACACTGCCAACTCAACATTGAGACAAGAGGCCGTCAAAGTGTGAAAGGAAGTAGTGAATTCACAATTGAGTTGAAAGGAGGGTGCTTCAAGCATTGCACACAATTGCGTCTCATTCAGCAGTGGTGGCATGACGCCACTTGCACCATGAGTGCAAGAGAGAAGTGATCCAAAGGCCTTGCATCCATCACTGCCAACGGTCTTTTTCCATTTCACCAAGCCCCTGTGCTTTGGTCGCCAGAGCTCCAGAGCGTGCTACGTTTACCCTAGCAGGTGGGGCTGTTGGTGCAGTCCTTGTTGGCGCTACAAAGCTTGACGCGTGTGCCCTTGGACGTTGAGCGGCCGATGCGAGGGTTGTTGAGGCAACTGCTGCCCCGTGGGCTGTCGAGGCCACGGCTGGCCCATGGGCTGTCCAGGCAGCTGCTGGCACGCTGGCTGTTGAGGCAGAAGAGCTCCCACTCCGTATGTCCAAGCGTGCTGCACTCGGTGCCTCCTGCACAGCAGTGAACACGAAGCAATAATGGAAACAACAGAGGCAGCTTCATTCAACCTTCACCCGGATGCTCGTGCTCATGCACATACATATGCACATTCATGTGTACATGCTCATGCACATAGATATGCACATGCACGTGCGCATGCTCATGCTCATGCACATCACATGCTCATGCTGATGCTCATGCACATGCACATGCACATGTACATGCTCATGCTCACTTTCATGCTCATGCCTTTTCACCTGCACATGCTCATGCTCATGCTCATACTAACGCTCATGCTCATGCTCATGCTCATGCTCATGTTCATGCTTCTGCTCCTGCTCCTGCTCATGCACATGCTCTTCCTCTTGCTCATGCACTTACTCATGCTCATGCTCATGAACTTGAACATGTCCACATGCTCATGCTCATGCTCATCCATTTGCTCAAGCTCATGCTCTTGCTCATTATCATGATCATGCTCTTGCTCATGCAAACAATCATGCACATCCTCCTGCTCATGGTCGGTCTCATCCTCACACTAATGCTCATGCTCATGCATATGCTCATGCTCATGCTGATGCTCTTGTTGAAGCTCATGCTCATGCCTCTGCTCATGCACACGCCCATGCACATGATATGCAGGCATGCACATGCTCATGCTCATACACATGCATTTGCACATGCTCATATTTGTGCTCATGCACATACTCATGCACATGCAAATGCCCATGCTCCTGCTCATGCTCATGCGCATGCACATACTCATGCTTTGACACATGCTCATGGTCATTGTCATGGTGATGCTCATGAACATGAACCTATGTTAACCTCGACCTCCGACCTAGTGCAGTCGGTCGAAGGTCACCTGGTCACGACCAGGTCGCAGGTCGAGGTCGCGACCAGGGGGCGCCCCAAGCAGTTAGTTAAAAGTGTGTCGCGGTTCCCAGGGGGCGGGGCGGCGGGGGGGNGGGGGGGGGGGGGGGGGGGGGGGGGGGGGGGGGGACGAGTTACTGGACCCCAACCCCTTGACGATGTGTCCCTGCAGCCGTCTGGGAGACGCCGCAAGAGAGCCGCCGGCGGTTGTTGCTGCAGGTTGCTGCCCGTCACCACATGACAGCAGCACTTCACAGAACGTCCCTCCCGTCAGTTATTGCACACTGACGGGAGGGAAGCGCTTCAAGGAGGTCCGCGGACCTGCGCGTCAGCGGACATCCGCCAACGGCGGACATCCGCTGACGCGCAGTTGACCTGCGCGTCAATTGACGCGCAGGTCAACTGACGCGAGGGGCTGAACCCCAACTCCTTTTTTTTCCCCCTCGTAGACTGGGCGGGGAGGGAAAAAAAATCAACAAAACACCGTCAGCGGTGGGCGAGCTGCGTGACGTGATGGCGGCGTCCAACAAGGAACACAAAGAGCTCGCCGCATGCGTCAAAGCCACAGGTGGACCACAGGACAGCCAGCCTGCACCACTTGCGCCCACGCCTGTGCCTGCCACTCCTGCCTACAGTTGCGACTGCTGCCGGCCCCACCACTGAACAACTTGCGCACACGTCTGCCACTCCCTCAGCTGCTGTTCTGCTGTTCTCCCTCCAGCTCTGCTGCCAACATCTGCTGTTGCAGCAGGTGTGACTGCTCCTGTGGCTTCAGGTGCTGCAACCCCTGCTGAGGGTAGTGCTGCCTTGGAGCAGCAACAGCGGCAGCAGCGCAAGAGAGGTCGAGAGGCAGAGTCAGCAGCTGAGGCGAATGCTGGCACCACAGTTATTGCTGCCATTGCAGCAGCGCAGCTTGCCACAGCAGCTGGGAGCAGCGGCACTGCACTTGACAATGAGACGCAGCAGGCTAAATTGGCTCGTGTTGGAGCAGAGTCTGCCTCTGCGTCAGCACCACCACAGCCTTCAGCAGCAGCAGGTGCAGCGGGCCCAGCTGTTGCAATGGTAGGCTCGGCTTCTGTAACAACAGCTCCCCCCAGCAGCAGCATCGTTGGAGCTCCTCCCATGACCCCTCTCACTCCACAAGCAGTGCCATGCCCTGCCCCAGCAGCAGGAGCGTTTACTGCAACGCTGCCTGCAACGCCTGCTGCAGCTGCTGCCACGGGTCTGCTGTCAGACCCGATGAGGCTGCGGCAGATGCTGCTGGTGGCAATGCCGGCGCAGCGCCAGCAAGCGCCCGCAGCAGCAGCAGCAGCAACACCTGCGACAACAGTAAGCTCGGGTAAGCCTGCTGCGCTCGAGACACCAGCAACTGCAACGCATGCAGCTGCTGATGCTGCAGCACCTACTGCTGCGACGCCAGGGGTTGCTGCAGCAGAAACTGCTGGCGGTTGCGGCAGCAGCGCACGTGGGGTAAGACCACAACGCATCTCCCGCCCTTCCTTCGACACCTCCGCCGCAGCCGCTGCTGCTGGTGCCTCGGGTGCTGCTGCTGCTGCTGCTGCTGCTGCTGCTGCTGCTGCTGCTGCTACTGCCCCTGCTACCGAGGCCACCGGGCATGCTGCTTCTGCAGCAGACGAGGCTGCTGCTGCTGCTGCAGCGGAAGACAAGTCGGAAGCCATTCAGGCCCGCATGAGCACGGAGAGTGGAGCTGTGGACGTTGAGATGGAGAACAGAGAGCTGGTGGATAGCGTGTTGGAGAAGGACAAGGATGGTGGTGACTCAGCAGCTGCTCCTCCTCCTGCTGCTGCTGCTGCTGCTGCTGGAGGTGCAGGGGAGACTGCTGCTGCAACAGAGGCTGAGGCTGGTCAGGAGGGGGAGAGTGAGGTGTGGTGAAGCAGGCGCAGTGTGACGGTTGCGGAGGAGGAGGAAGAAGGAGAGGGAGAGGGAGAGGGTTTGGGTGAGGGAGAGGAGGGGGATGGCGCTGCAGCTGAAGGAGATGGCGAGGAATATGCAGAAGCAGCGGGGAAAGGCGATGGGGGAGGGTCAGAGGGTGAGGCTGCGGCAGATGAAGAAGAAGATGCCTTGCACATGGAAGGTGTAGAGGATGGTGAGGTGGCAGGGGAAGATGGAGTGGGGGACGTCGCTGCTGGTGTCGATTTGGACAAGGAGGGTGGTGGTGGCGGGGATGACGACGTGGTAGTGCTCAGTCAGGATGAAGTGATGGAGGATGTCGCTGCTGCCGCTGCTGCTGCTCCTGCTGCTGCTGCTGCTGCTACTCCTGTGGAGGCTGCCGCCACTGAGGCGGGCGCAGCTGGTGCTGCTGGGGAGGCGACACCACCTGCTACTGACAGTTCCACCACAGGGGAATGATGGAAGCAACCCCATCCCCAGCACATCCCAGCTGTACCAGCTGCAACTGGAGCAGCTCATCTCTCCTCTTCTTTGTATGCCGTTGGTTAGGGCTTGGAGCTGGCAGGCCGATGNGAGGGTCAGAGGGTGAGGCTGCGGCAGATGAAGAAGAAGATGCCTTGCACATGGAAGGTGTAGAGGATGGTGAGATGGCAGGGGAAGATGGAGTGGGGGACGTCGCTGCTGGTGTCGATTTGGACAAGGAGGGTGGTGGTGGCGGGGATGACGACGTGGTAGTGCTCAGTCAGGATGAAGTGATGGAGGATGTCGCTGCTGCCGCTGCTGCTGCTCCTGCTGCTGCTGCTGCTGCTACCCCTGTGGAGGCTGCCGCCACTGAGGCGGGCGCAGCTGGTGCTGCTGGGGAGGCGACACCACCTGCTACTGACAGTTCCACCACAGGGGAATGATGGAAGCAACCCCATCCCCAGCACATCCCAGCTGTACCAGCTGCAACTGGAGCAGCTCATCTCTCCTCTTCTTTGTATGCCGTTGGTTAGGGCTTGGAGCTGGCAGGCCGATGCGATGTGGCTCAAGGTTTGTGTACGTGTTGTGTGATGCATGAATGCACTAACTTGTTTGTGCATCCATGCATTGTGCAATTCTCTGCATGGGAAAAGAAAAAAGAAACACCGTGGCGAAGAGAACCTGAGTCCCAGACTTGGAAATAATATCTATTTTCGCTGGGGTTATTTGTGATTTCCATTATTTTTATGAATAGATGCAATACCCATGCTTGATTGTATGCAGGTGGAAAGTTATAGGTCAATCCGAGAACTTTTTGTGTTTGTCGACCTTCGACCTCTTGGCCCGGCTGGTCTCTTTTACCAGCGACGTTGACATAGACATGAACAAGCATATGCCAATCCTCATGATCATGCTCATGCTCATGCTTATGCTCATGCTCATGCTTGTGCTTATGCTCATGCTCATGTCGGTCCTCATGCACATATTCATACTCATACTCATGTACATGCATACCCACTTGCACACGTTCATGCTCATGCTCATGTGCATGCACATGCACAAGCACATGATCAAGCACATGCACAAGCTCATTCTCATGATCAGTTCCCTACCGCCTCGCCACCGTCCGATGATGTGCCTGCGCGGCTCCACTGGTCACGTACCACGCTGGGTAGGGAGAGAACTGCCACACGACACCATGCAAGGACAAGAAAGGAAACACGAGGGTCATAAAAGCAATTTGTCCACATAGTTCAAAGAGGTTTCTTCATGACGAGCTCTTGCGAAGCAGGGTAAGAATCAAAGCACCTATTCCTTGCAACGCTGTGCAAGACATAGAAATGGCCAACTTCTCCTATAAAACCAATCCCTTGTCATCAGAATGCAAGGCATTCTGATGACGAGGGAAAGAGAAAGGGAGGTGGTGTGGGGAAGGAGGGGCAAAAGGGTGGATGGGGAGTTAAACAAAACGGGGTTTGCCGTAATTGTCAGCTGACAAAGGAGACACGAAGGAGAGGATTGCATAGAGAGAAAAGAAGAGAGATTTATCCATCACAATACGTTCCATCGCAACACGTTCCATCGCAATACGTTCCATCACAATACGTTCCATCGCAATACGTTCCATCGCAATACGTTCCATCACAATACGTTCCATCACAATACGTTCCATCGCAATACGTTCCATCACAATACGTTCCATCACAATACGTTCCATCGCAATACGTTCCATCGCAATACGTTCCATCACAATACGTTCCATCACAATACGTTCCATCGCAATACGTTCCATCACAATACGTTCCATCGCAATACGTTCCATCGCAATACGTTCCATCGCAATACGTTCCATCGCAATACGTTCCATCGCAATACGTTCCATCGCAATACGTTCCATCGCAATACGTTCCATCGCAACACGTTCCATCGCAACACGTTCCATCGCAATACGTTCCATCGGAGCAGCTTCCACTTTCGCAGCTGCTATGAGCAACGGGAACATGAAACACACTCACTCACCAGCTAGCTGAAACACGAACGTGCGGTTCTCTTCATATACACCTTCCAACGCCATTCCTAGTGCGAGGTCCTTTGACAGCTCCTCCTCTGCATGTCACATAAAGATTTAGAAGCCAATGGGTGTTACCCTTTCATGCCATAGAGGGAAACAAAAAGATGACGCCAATGCCAGCAGAACACCTGATTTGCCTGGAGCAACTGGAGCAACTGGAGCAACTGGAGCAACTGGAGCAACTGGCCGGGCTCACAGTCCCAGGGACTGGGAGTCGGCCCATGTTGCCGAGCCTCCAACGACGTGCGGATCACTTTGTGAAGGTCGCGCCGTGTATTGCGTTCTCTTCACACGAGCGCAAGCGCATGTCAGGCAACGTAAGGTGACACGAGGACCGTAGGCGAGGTAACAACAGGAACCCCGTGAGGAAGACCCTGACTGGAAAACTGCACCACTACTCAGCCTACACCACCTCCTGGGCAGCCCTTTGATGCGCGCATGGCAAGCGGAGGGGAGGGAGGGGGGTCCGAGGGGAGCTGAGGGTAGAGCAGACGGAGGGAAAGGGAGAGTAGGGGAGCGGGAGGAGGGGAGGGCAGGGGAAGGAGGTTGACGGAGCGAAGAGGGGAGGGAGGGGGGAGGAAAGGGGAGATGGGGGAGAAGAGCAGGGGGGGAGGGGGGAGGGAGGGGAGGGGAGGGGAGGGGGGAGGTGAGGGAGGGAAGGGGGAAGGAGGAAAGGAGAGGCTATTGGGCGGGAAAAGGAAGGGAATGAGAGGGTGGGAGAGAGGAGCGGATGAGAGGGCAGGAGAGGGACGAGGAGGGGAGAGGAGGGGAGGGAAGGGGAGAGGAGAAAAGAGAAGAGGAAAGGAGAGGAGAAGACAAGAGAAGAGACAAACAAAAACGAAGATCCATAACTAACGACACCAAGCCATCGACTACAAGATCGGCGCACAAATGGATACCACCTACAAGGAATGCGGTAGCAACCCGTAGTCTTCTCCTCTCTATGTTACATGCTGCTCCTCCATAGTCTCTCCAGAGACTTTGACTTGTACTCGCATCGCATGTCAACGGCTGGACTCAAACTACATTCCCGAGTTTAGCCCCGGTCTTTAGCCTCAACTTGGACCGCAAACTCCAACACGCCAGCCTTTGGAGTCAAAGTCAAGGCACAATCCAAACCTGGAGTCCACGTAGTAAAAAAGCTATCCAACTGTGTTTGGTCAGACCAATGGCTACACATTCACTGTAAGAGCAAAGTGTATACATCAGTGTTTCTAACCTATGCGTAAAAAATAGCCGCAGATTTCAACCATGCCGGCGAAAGAAACGTTTCTTTCGCTCTGGGCGTTNGGGGGGGGGGGGGAACATTAACAAGAGGAAAAATCTGCCTCAACTTTCAATCTTGCACAGCTTAACTTTCGCTGAGTAACTTTCGGCGAATAAAACGCTGCGCCGCAGTTTTACGCGTAGTTTCTGACGCTCAAGTACCAAGATACCAAGTTGGCTAAGGCATTTAGAAAGCTTAACAAGGGATATGCAACCTTTTTTTACTTCGTATTATCAGACATACACACACACAATGTCCACCTCCTTTTGTAGACTTATCGTCACTACATATCCTTTCGCTTGCAGTTGCACTTACACACACGTCATGCAATGACTTTTACAAACCTTCTCCTTGCACGGATCTCAGCTCCTGCAACGTCTCATCCTCTTCTTCACATTGCAAGGGTCTCGTGCCAAACTCCTGCAAAATCCTCACAGCTATCTCTCTATCGCCACTACCAGCAGAAGCAGCATCCCCAGCACCAGCACCAGCACCATCGCCAGCGCCAGCACCATCGCCAGCATCAGCACCATTGTCAGCACCAGCACCATCGCCAGCACCACCACCATCGTCAGCACCAGCACCATCGCCAGCAGAAGCACCAACGGTAGCACGAGCACCATCGACAACACCCGCACCATCACCAGCACCAGTAGGAGCGTCATCACCACGAGGAGGAGCACCACGAACTTGACGGCGGAGGCCAGCACCTGCGCTATCACCACCAGCAGGAGCGGAAGTTTCAGCACCACGAACATATATTGTCAACAACACCACCAAAACTTGCACAACTCTAGCACCAGTGTCATTTCCAGGATCATCGGCAATGTCTAGGCTTCTGTACACATCACCACATCGACGTTAAGTGTGGAAAAATCCCTTTCTGACCTCAGCTCTGTTGAAACACCTGACATACAAGAGGGATGGCGACTGGAGAAAAGGGAGGAGAGGCAAAGGAGTATCACAAGTAAGTTGTGCTACTGCTGCTCATGGAGGTCGATGTGGTGATGGTGGTGGCGGCGGCGGCGGCAGTGAGGGCGGTGGCGGCGGCGGCAATGCCAACGGCGGCGACGGCGACTGTGACGACGGCGGTGGTGGTTGTGGTGGTGGTGGTAGTGGCGGTGGTGGTGATGGTGGTCAAGACGACAGCAAGCAAGCGGTTACGGTGGTAGAAGGGCGACAGCAGTGGCGGCAGCTGCAGCAACGGCAGGGACGGCAGCGGTGGTGGTGGTGGTGGCGGTGGAGGCAGTGGTGGCGGTGAAGGCGGTGGAGGCAATGGTGGGG
>SZWC01003158.1:70073-80781 GCA_023375785.1 Penium margaritaceum | reverse complement strand
AATGTAACAGCCGTGGGCTGTTTTGCGACTAACTGTGGAACCAAAATGTAAGCCCTCAGATTAGTCAGTCCAAGAAGGCCGAGTGACTGGTCGCCTCAGCCATTTTGGCTGAGACGCGTCACGGCAAAACGGACACGGTCGTCATAGGGCATATTTGCAACATGCAACCTAGAAACCCCATCGTTCCATGTGGCACGGCCACGTGGAACAGGACCCTAGCGACCAACTAGAGTGGAGGAGGAGTGACGCGATGGATTTTCCATCGCGACACTCCTTTCTCCTCAAATCCGGCCACGGGCTATTTTCCGGGCTAGAGTCAAACTCCACTCTAGCACATATAGTTTTCCGGGTTTTGGCTCCTTGAAACCTGAGCCTCGAGTACCCGAAGTACCCGATAATTATTTGACGACCATTTTTAACCGAAAAAATGGCCCGTACGCTACATCTGCGAACAAGTTCCGGTAGATTGTGTCAAAGCCGTCAACTACTGCAAACAAGAAACTTTGTAGACACACCAACATGTGTAAACGAGTGTCCCAAATCCCTATTTCGATTAAGTTTGAAATATGGTCTCCAAATGTTCCAAGTATTTAGTAATGACACCAAACGTTCCACCAGTTGAAAGCAAACATGAAAACTGAAAATAATTTTGAACATGTAATGCACTTTAAACTATTTTGAATACCCTCAAACCTGTTTCTTTACGTATATGCATACATTTATATGTATTTCTATCTGTATGTGATTTAATATGAAGATGTAAATGTATATGTAGATATCTGTTTATATGTATATTTATATGTATATTTCAAATGTATGTCTCCATGCGTATGTACATCTATTTGTATATGTTTATATATATGTGTATGCATTTGAATATATGTTGCTAATCAAGTATGGATAATGTTGAAAATGCTATCAGAGTAAAATTCCATATGCATTGTTAGAGTGAGCGATAACTGCGCTAAGCGATAGACATGACATAGTCAGATCGGCAATCAGAGGTTTGTACGCGAAGTTACGGATTTTTATCCGTAAGTACTCGGGTGTGGCTCGGACGGGAATTTCTGATGTACATGCCAAATTTAGTTCTGGCATCCAGGTCCAAGGGGGGGAAGGAGCCAAGATCTTTGAGTGCTGCATGCACAGTAGGGTTGTGCATGCCTGCTAGACCAGCTTGGTCAGCAGCTGCGTAGTGCACGCAAGCACTGCTTGGTACTTGACCCAGTCCAGTGAGGGTGGGGCTACACTTGACTGGTCTGCTGGGACCGCTTACATCAACACATGCAAGCATGGCTCTGAACAGGGACCACTCTATATCAGGTGGTGCATGCACAACTCAGCATTGCATCGGCTTCCACATGCACAACTCAGCAGCTACATCAGCTACAACATGCACGACTCAGCAGTTACATGCGGAGCTAAGAGTGGGGACTGCCGTGTGTCAGCGGCAACATGCACGACTCAGCAACTGGGACCACGGCCAAGTTGTCAGAATTTAGGAAGCTTTCTTTAGGAGGAAGCTACGTACCTTGGACCGGGAAGTTTCCTTGAGGAGGACGTTACGACCTTGGAGCAGGAAGTTTCCTCTAGGCACAAAGCAGCTGGTCAACTTTCCAGGATCCCAATACAAAAGCAGACTACATTCAGTCAATCCAGTAACTCCAGCAACTCCAAAAACTTCAACACAACTCAGCAAGGAACTCAAACAACTCGACCAGTAGTCCATCTCTGCCAGACAATGCCTCAGACCAAGACTCTATAGTCGCTCTCATCTCAAGACCCCCGTAAGCCTGGCAGCAGTCTGCTAGCCTGGGCAGGAGGACGTCCCTGACTACCTGAAGGCCTGACTATATTGCTCTGGTGGCCGGACTACATGCAGGACTCAAGCTACTTAGCTTGAGCTGTCTTACTTGAGGTTGCCCATTTGTGGGCCAGGAGTTTTGTCTAGGCGTGAGAGCCCAGAGTTA
This sequence comes from Penium margaritaceum, assembly GCA_023375785.1. Taxonomy (NCBI): domain Eukaryota; kingdom Viridiplantae; phylum Streptophyta; class Zygnematophyceae; order Desmidiales; family Peniaceae; genus Penium; species Penium margaritaceum. Next base: position 78,811 of record SZWC01003158.1, on the reverse strand, counting down.
GTGTCTATCCTCACCTCTCCTATACAGAGCTGATTCTGTCTAGACAGTCAAACTCTGTTGGAGTTCCCCTTTGTCGAACAAGTTAGCTTGGCAGTACTCTGCCAGCTTGGATAGGAGGGCTAGAAGTCCCCTGACGACCCAGTAAGTCTGGTAGGGGCTGCCACCGTGGAGAGGAGGCTGTCCTGACAACCTGGAGGCCATTTGACTTGAAAGAATGGTGACCGTGCTGAGATCCTTGCAACGACAGCCTTGACAGCTTAGCAAGGTTTTGTACCTTTGGATGGGGCAGGTTGTGTTAGAGCATTGGGCTGAGTTGTGTTTCGCCAATGTTTCCTTGTACCATACTTGTACTTGATAGTCCTTTTCAACTACAAGTTTCAATCCAAGTCTTCCGCTACAGCACATTGGAGTACAAGGTTTGCTTGCTGGGCACAGAGATCCTGGACAGCAGCAAGACCCCCTTGCTACATCAGAGCACGTGGTGACTTCGTCATTGCAGGCTCCCAAAACCCCTGGACGCCTGGACATGCTCAACATGCGATTAGAGCAGGAAACCCGTGCCGCCAGCAAGAAGCAACAGTTACAGCTCAAGCTTGAAAGGATGACAACGACTGTCATCACTCACAAGTGGCAGGGTGAGTGCGTGACGTGGCATCCATGCACACATGGAGATATTGAGGAAGCTTTTGGTGACCTCAATGTGGAGAGCCTACGCGTAGACTCTCAACAGTTGAATGGCCTCTCAGCGCCAAGCTTGTGCATGGTCCAAGGATGTGGTCCAAGGAGAGAGCAGGCTGTATCTGAGGCAACGAAGCGCTCAAGAGAGGAGGCGCTTCAGACAAGGGCACGCCACGACAACGTGCGTGCAAATGGAGTTTTGCGGCAACAGTTGATTGACACAAGTTTTGAGGCTCATCGTCCACAGCTTCAGCAGCACTTGTCCCATACTCAACAGCAGGTGCATCTTCAGCATCAGCTTCAATTGGCACAACTACCATCGTCATCAACTACAGTAGCCCCGCAAGCTGATGTGGCACAGTTCATGCCACAAGCTCTCATGCAAGTGCAGATACTAGTGATACGATCTGCAACGTCAGGCATGATACAGCTTTGCGTGGTTCAGCCACAACATGCTGCAACGGAGGTGCCATCCGTGGCACTCGTACCATCACTGCTTGATACAGGTCAGCATGAGATTGCTGGGGAGCAAGCTTTTATGCATGAAAGCACATAGCAACGGCAGTAGATTGGCAAGTAGCATCTCCTTTGCCAAGGGGCGCGGCATACCTGTGAGCTGCTAGTTGCCCAGGCAGCTCAAAATGAAGGTCAAGTGACGTAGATCCAGTAACAGAATGAGGCCTTCCAGCTGAATAAGGCTTTATCAGCGTCACATAAGCCATCTACACGACTACCACAGCTCAGTTCTTCTCTAGACATGCCAGAGCATGTCCATCTTCAGCAGACAAACTCAGCTTCATCTACTCATGGAGGAAGCTTGCAGACTCTTGTGGTATCCCTTGAAGCATCCACAATGGAACCATTGTAACATTCAAAGCATGCAGCAGTGCCACCAGGCTTTCAAGCGCCACAAGCAGCAGGTGACGACAAGTAGCGGTACTTCTCAAACACCCACGTGATGATGTCACGAGGGTCGGTATCACTCCATGTACTGCTTTGTGATTCGCAAGAAGGGAAGCCATCGGCTACAACCCAGGATGCCAGAGAGCCAAGGCAAATAGCCATCTTGCATGAGCTCATGGAGAGTGGAGTGGTGACCAAGGAACAAGGCTACCATCAGCAGCCTGGCAGCGGCAAACAACAGTTGCAAAGACACTGTCTACTTGAGAGAGAAGTGTCGGCACTAGTGGTCACAGGGTTGGAAACCTCGTTAGACGTCCACAAGCTGACCAACGAAGCGGATAGCAGCTCTCCATCCCAGACAGAATTCTCATACTCCATCCAACAGAAGACAACCGAGTACCTGAATGCTGATGGTGCAGCAGAGCAGCTGAGGTGGACATGTCTTTGGCAGCAGATAGAGGTTCACAAGAGCCTCAAAGTGCGTGACAAGCTGACACTTCATCAGCTTGTACAGAGCCAACGCGACCACAGCATGCACTGCCAATACAACAGGCGACCAAGCAGAAGCCAGCCTACAACCTGTAAGAGCAGCAGTGATGTAGCAGTTACTCGTTTATGGAGCCATGAGTACGTGGGAGCTCAAAGAATGAGCTCACGAGTTGTCATTGTATCGACACAACATCGGTACAAGAGGAAGCAGCATGGTGGCAGCTCTGGGGCAGCCCACCACCATCGACATAGCAGTGACGAGCGCATTAAGGCAGAGACACTCGTCAGCAGTCTGACATGTGCTTCTCACAACCGCAAGACCCGTTCCATGACGCGGAAGGGGCAGTAACGGAGGAGGAAGCAGAAAGAGAAAAGAAAGGGGAGCGTCTGAGAAAAAAAAAGAGGGGATGGTATCCGAATGCACCATTTGGTTGTAGCATCGGAACCGACAAGTGCAGCAGAAGCACAAGTGAAGCAGAGTTTCATGATGTGGTGGGGCAACCGAAGTCAAGGTGTGCGACACTGTGATCGCGCACATCATCATGGTGCTGCTCAGCGACAGCAAGCAGGTGTTGATCCAAAGGCAAGGAAAAGCCAAAGGAAAAAACCTGCAATGACAACGATCCCCTTAGTGAGAGCACATCGATCTCTGCATTTTCCGACTTGACCACGACAACATCAGCCAAGATGCATTTTGTACTCGAGGAGACCTCTGGCCTCCTTTAAGCAGCCGAGTGAATATAAACACCCGAACACATCTGCAGAGGAGCACGTCGACATCGACCATAGCTGCAGCAGCCGTGAAAGTGCCAACAGCTACTTACTTTGTCAAAGCAATGGCAAAGTAGATTCTGGAGCGAGGGGGAGGGAGAGGAAAGGTGTTGGTCAAGCCTCAAAGTAGCTCCCAATGCAACATACACAAACGAGGCAGTTGTACGCCGTGAAAACATCCTCTCGGGGCGGCAGGTGGATGCAGTAAGCCCACCTGGTGTGAGGTGGCATGCACAATTGAAGCAGTTGCACTCCGTGATAAAATCCTGCCGGGATGGCAGGTGGACACAATAAGCCCACCACGTGTCTGGTGGCATGCATGAATGGAGCAGTTATGCTCCATGGAAAAATCCTGCCGGAGTGGCAGGTGGAAGCAGTTAGCCCATCTTGATGAAGACGGCATGCATGGAGACTGGCGAAATCCACTATCTGATCACAGCTGCTCAACACCGGATTTTGCAGCCAGTCAAAATTTGCGACAGAGACGTCGGACCTCTAGAGCAGACAAGGACCACATCCTTAGATTTCCACCTGAAGGCAAAAATTTGTGGAGGAGCAAGCTCGCTCCTCACGGTCGCAAGTCAAACTTTACGATCAGCGTGTTCAGCAGCAAGTGATCCCACAGCAGGACCTGAAGCAGCAGTGCAGCAGTCGGAGCAGGTGTCGAAGTGAAGGCAAGGAGTCTGAGGTCCAGGAACTGCCTTAGAGCAACTCGTCATGATCACGAGCTACGTGGCTAAGCTCGTCCGTCGTGGGGATCGGAGCTATAACGCCAATCAAGTTTATGGTGCCTTCTGGATGGAGGAATCAACAACCACCAGTAGCAGTAGCAGATCAGTAGCAAAAAAAAAAAGGAGACGCCCTGTGACTACTACAGGCTGCCTGGTGGATTAAAAAAAAACTGCCGGAATGCAGATTTGGTGTCAAAAGCGGTCAAAACCCAGTTTGGGTTTCCTCTCCTTGAGGGTGAGTTTACTTCTCGCCACTATTGATTCTCCTTCATCAGCAATCGGTGGAACAGCAAAGCAGTGGCAATAGTTGGAGAAGTAACAACCGGCAGCTGCAAGTAACTGCTTTAATTCTTGTCGTAGCAGCTCTTCTTGCACTGTTCTTACACTGGAGTTGACCACTTACGGTGGCGTGACGTGTTGACATTGACAAAACAAATTGGTGTGGACGCTGAACTGTGGTCGGGGAACGCGGCTGCAGCAGGACCACCTGACCGCGAGTGAGTTACATGACCGGAACAGCAAGCCAAAAAAAAATGTGAAAGCTCGCTCTCGCGAGCAAAACAGGGGCTGATGAGGGGAGCTCCGAGCAAGGGGGGAGGGGAGCGACGTCCACGGTGGACGTCGCACCAGCTTGTCGCGACGGCGAGCTGGCCCAAATACCTGCCGCGACGGCAGGCACCGACGCGGCATGGCCTTGCCAAGACGGGAGGCTGGCGTGAAGCCCCCTGCCGCGACGGCAGGGTGGCTGGTCGGCAACCAGCCAGCGAGGCCTCGCGCGAGGCCTTCGCTCGAGAGGAGCAGCCAAGAGAGAAAAACAAAAAAATGGGAGCTGGACTGAAGTCCACCCCTCGAGCGGCGAACGGTGGCGGAGGGCCACGCGGAAGCAACGCGAGGCCAAGGCCATAGCCGGTGGAGCCATGGCGAGCTCCAATCGACGCAGCCGGCGGGCTGCTTGTAAAAAAAAAGGTGGAAGGGGAGCGTTTCTGGTCAACATAAAGTAGGGTACCGACAAGGGTAGCCCAAATACTCGCCATAAAGTGTGGGACAACGAGTTTTTTGATCGACAAAATCGAAAAGCAACCACCGAGAACGCCAGAGACGGCCACCAGAGTAGCTACACCTGCGGTGATGACGCAGTTGACTTTGAAACCGCCACCAGTGTCCGGAAGAGTCAGGAATTGACCAAGAACGGACATGGGGCACAATGGTTGCCTCAGCCATGGCGGAGTCAAACCTAAGCAGCTGACTGTCACTGAAGTAAGTGGCAGAAGTAGCTGAGGACGGTCTTCGAAGCAGGTGGCTGGAGCGACAGGGGGGGGGGCAGAAGGCTACAACATCGGAAAAATGACACTGGCAACGGGCTTTTATACTTGTAGGCCATGAGTGGCTGTAGCAGGTTGGCAGTCCAAGCAGGTGGTCCTGCCTCGCAAGCGCCTCATCAGTGGAAGCTTCTGGAGCCTTCCACTACACAGCCAAGCCCGTGCATGAGAGACACGGTGGCTTTGGCTGTGGGAGGTTGCTTCTGCACGAAGAAATCTTGGTGGTGAGTGGCAGGTGAACCCAGCCTCACCCAGTATAATTTTTCTGCTCCATCCAACTTTCTCCAACCAGACAACGGCCCCAGAAAAATCCAGGAAAGCTCAGAACGAGCATTTCCAAGGCAATACTCGACCAATTCAAGCCCCGTTTCTTTAAAAAATTCCTAACAGCTGGAGCACACCCAAAAGAAACCTAGAAGTCTCTTCCGACAGCAGACCTTTTTCAGGCAGCTGAAACCTCCACCGATCACTCATTTCTTCACTAAAAAAACATGACAGTCTCCGCATTCATCAGCACATCTATCGAGGGGGAGTGTTAAAGTGAGCAATAACTGTGCTGAGCAACAGCTTCGACATGGCACCGTCAGATCGACATTCGGAGGTTTGTACGCGAAGTTACAGATTTTTATCTGTGAGTACTCGAGTGCGGCTCGGCCGGGAATTTCTGATGTACAGGCCAGATTTAATTATGGCATCCAGGTCCAAGGGGGGAAAGGAGCGTGGAGCTTTTGAGTGCTACATGCACAGGGCTGTGCATGCCTGCTAGACCAGCATGGTCAGCAACTGCGCACTGGAAGCAAGCACTGCTGGGTACTTGACCCAGACCAGTCAGGGTGTGACTACACCTGACTAGACTGCTGGGACCGCTTGCATCAGAACATGCAAGCAGGGCTCTGGAGCAAGGACCACTCTACATCAGGTGGTGCATGCACAACTCCACATTGCATCAACTACCACATGCATGACTCAGCAGCTGTATCAGCTACTACATGCACGACTTAGCAGGTACATACGGAGCCAAGAGTGGGGACTGCCCTGCGTCAGTGGCAACATGCATGAATCAACAACTGGGACCACGGCCAAGTTGCCAGCATTCAGGAAACTTTCTTGAGGAGAAAGCTACGTACCTTGGACCAGGAAGATTCCTTGAGGAGGAAGCTACGACCTTGCAGCAGGAAGTTTCCTCTAGGCACAAAGCAGCTGGTCAACTTGCCAGGATCCCAGTAGAAAAGCAAACTGGACTCAGTCAGTCCAGTAACTCCAAAAACTCCAATAACTCCAACAAAACTCTGCAAGAAACTCCAACAACTCGACCAGCGGTCCATCTCTGCCAGAAAACGCCTCAGACCAAGACTTTACAGTCGCTCTCATCTCAAGACCCAAGTAAGCCTGGTAGCAGTCTGCTAGCCTGGGCAGGAGGATGCCCCTGACTACCTGAAGGCCTGACTACCTCGCTTTGGTGGCCGGACTACGTGCAAGACTCAAGCTGCCTAGCTTGAGCTGTCTTGCTTGACGTTGCCCATCTTTGGACCAGGAGTTGTGTCTTGGCTTGAGAGCCTAGAGTTATTGTCTAGCCTGAGCTCTGCTTTACACAGCTGTCTGGACAGTCAGACTATGTTGGAGTTCCCCTTTGTCGACCCAGTAAGCCTGGCAGCACTCTGCGAGCTTGGCTAAGAGGGTCAGAAGCCCTCTAACAACCTAGTAAGTCTGGCAGTGGCTACCAGCGTGGAGAGGAGGCTATCCTGACAACCTGGAGGCCGTTTCACCTGAAAGCATGGTGACTGTGCTGAGAACCTTGCAACGACAGCCTTGACAGCCTAGCAAGGTGTTTTGCCCTTGGATGGGGCAGGTTGCGTCGGAGCATTGGGCTGAGCTGTGTTTCGCCGCTGTTTCCTTGTACCATACATGTACTTGATAGTCTATTGCAACTATTAGTTTCAATCCAAGTCTTCCACTTCCGCACATTGGAGTACAAGGTTTGCTTGCTAGGCACAGAGATCCTGGATTGTAGCAAGACCCCCTTGCTACATCAGAGAACGTGGTGACTTCATCACTGCAGGCTCCCAAAACCCCAACACGCATGATAACTATGTTTGTTATTTTTTGTTCAATTATTGCGTCGTCCACGTCTTTGCGTGGTCCGATTGATAGGCAGGGCAGGGGGTGGGGTGGGATGTTGGGGTGGGGGGGGAGGTGGGGGATTGGGGGTGGGGGGGGACGGGGGTTGCCGCTACCTGCTGACGCCGATTGAGGTTGACGAGGAAGGACCAGCGACGAGGGACCGTCNCGTGGTGACTTCATCACTGCAGGCTCCCAAAACCCCAACACGCATGATAACTATGTTTGTTATTTTTTGTTCAATTATTGCGTCGTCCACGTCTTTGCGTGGTCCGATTGATAGGCAGGGCAGGGGGTGGGGTGGGATGTTGGGGTGGGGGGGGAGGTGGGGGATTGGGGGTGGGGGGGGACGGGGGTTGCCGCTACCTGCTGACGCCGATTGAGGTTGACGAGCGAGGACCAGCGACGAGGGACCGTCTCGATCGCATGGTGATGTTGAACGCACGAGTGATGACGTCCTGCACCCCCGTTGCTGATGTCAACATCCGTAAACCCAAAATTCATGAAAAAAAATTGGGGCGATGTAGCCATTTCTCACATAATGTGGGCGACAAATAATAATGGGGGCGAGCTAGTTCTAAGTTTTTTGAATGGGGGCGACGTATTTATTGTTCTCAGAATGGGGGCTTCTTAGACATGGTCGGCCGACAATGGGGGCGATCTGGAGTTTAGCGGATGCGAATCGCGTGTAGGAGTTGCGACCGGCGAAATGGCTGATATATCCGCGCAAGCGTCAACAAAACCCTGAGATATCCATAACTTCAATAAAAACCACGCCATATCCAGTAAGTTAAAAAAAAACTACGCCATATCCATTTTTATGGCCATGCCCGATCGGCGACTTCAGTCGCTGATCGAGCAAAGCGAGGGGGGTGATATGTCATCCCCATCGCCCCCCTCCCCCCCTCGCGAGAATCGCGATCGAGCGAAAACGCCTTTTTCATTTTTTTAGGAGAATCAAACCCCTTTTTTATCCTTTCAAACCGCTTTCAAACCCTACCCAAAATTACACTCGGGGTTTAGGGTTTTATTTTTGCGCGGGCTCCTGTTGGGCCACGTGGTAGCGGGGCCCAGCAGGTTCCCTTTCAACGCATGGGGTATTTCGGACCTCCCACCCAAAAATATCGCAAACCGTTGTGAGAAAAGTCACAAAACCCTCAGTAGAGGGGTTTGTGATTTCTCTCTCATGTTGAAGACGTCAGCATGTTGTCGCTGGATGGCATGCGGCGTCAACATAGCGTGTACATTCGGATATAGCTTTTTTTTTGCGTGCTCGCTGGATATAGCGTTAATAAAGAAGCGAAAAGTTCTGAAATCGGATATGGTGTGGTTAATGTGCGAAACGTGGATACGGCGCTAGATATTGAGAACTCTGTGGGTATATGGTCACTCCCCCGAGTTGCGACGGGGCACTACAAGGGCGCCGTTGTTTGGAGGAAACAACGTTGAAGATTTTGCGCCGAAGAGGGAGGGACGACGACCATGGGGAGCAAGCAAGGTTGCGCGAGGGGTAGAATCGGCAGGAGGAGGGTGTGCCTGCGTGTGCAATGGGCCATGCTGGTTCTTTTTTGGGTTACGTAGTAACCATTGTCATCAAACTTTAGACTCAAGTTCCAAATCAAATTTTGGCATAGTTTCGCGTTTTTAAGTAATACAATGTGTGTAAAGGCTTGTGTGTGTGTGTGTGTGTGTGTGTGTGTGTGTGTGTGTGTGTGTGTGTGTGTGTGTG
>SZWC01003158.1:43104-65078 GCA_023375785.1 Penium margaritaceum | reverse complement strand
GAGGGAGGGAGGGAGGGAGGGAGGGAGGGGGGGAGGGAAGGAGGGAAGGAGGGCCATGATTATACCTTTCTTCTGATGAAGTGCCATGTTGACTAGCTTGCTTTCAAGCTAGTAAAGAAGCAAGTATCTCTGGTAAGTTGATGGCATTGTGCGACGACGTCGCCACTTTTCCAAGCTCCAGTTTGCAGTGCTGTTGGTTGTGTGGTGGTGGTTGGGTGCCTGCTTTGCTGTTTTTGTCTGGCCACGATTCCACTTGTTTGTGTTCTTTTGTGCGTGCAACGCAGTGCGATGGAAAGCAACACAAAGGAATGAACGCAACTCAACGCAACCCAACGCAACGCAATGCAACGCAACGCAACGCAAGGCAACGCAAGGCAACGCAACGCAATGCAACACAACGCAATGCAACGCAACCTAACACAACGCAACGCAATGCAACGCAACGCAATGCAACGCAACGCATCGCAACGCAACGCAACGCAACGCAACGCAATGCAACGCAACGCAACGCAACGTAACACAACGCAACGCAATGCAACGCAACGCATCGCAACGCAACGCAACGCAACGCAACGCAATGCAACGCAACGCAACGCAACGTAACACAACGCAACGCAGTGCAACGCAACGCAAACGCAACGCAATGCAATGCAACATAGCGCACCGTACCACACCGTAGCGCAGCGCAACACAACACAATGCAATGCAACACAATGCAATGCAATGCGGCGCAATGCGACAACGTGACGCAATGCAACACAACGCAACGCAAACACAATGCAGTGCAAAGCAATGCAAAAACACAGCGCAACGCAGTGCAATGCAAAGCAGCGCAGTGCAACGCAACTTAAGGTTGTTAATGTCATACCCGGGTACAGTTCAGTTGAGCATACTCGACTCTGAATAGCCTGTCCAAGTTCAACTCTAACTCGGAGCGCCCAAGTTAGAGTTCAACTTGGAGGGGACGAGTCAGAGTTAGAGTTGGGGACCCAGGCCACGAGTCGAGTCGAGTTGAGTTAGATTCCGAGTTTTCAGAGTATGAACTCAGCCTCGCACCGCGCGGAGCGCTGCGAGTTCAAGATTTGTGCGTGCGTGCGTGCTTGTGTGCGTGCGTGCGTGGGTGCGTGCGTGGGCGCGTACGCGCGTGCGCACGCGCACGTGCGTGCAGGCAGGCGGGCGGGCGGGCGCGCGCGGGCGCTCGGGCGCGCAGGCACGCGTACGTGCGTGCGTGCGGGCGGGCATGCGTGCATGCGGGTGGGTGTGTGGGTGTACGCGCGTGCGCGCACTCGCGCTTGTGCGCATGGGCTTGTGTGTGCGCTTGCGTGTTGGTGCGCACGGGGGTGCAGGGGCAAACGCAAGCGCGCGGTGGGCTCGTGGGCGCGTGGTAGTGTGTGCCCATGGACGTGTGGGCGCGTGGGCATGTGGGCGCGGGAATGCGGGCGCGGGAGTGTGGGGGTGTATGTGCGCGCGTGTGTGGGGGTGAGGGGGGGGGAGGGGGGGCATTTACATGATGGCTGTCAATCTCGCATTTACCAGGCAGTGTTTTGTACTGACACTCGCAGAAGTTTTTTGCTTGTGTGCAGTTGAGATATGCCGCGGAGATTCATGACTCGCTTTGAGATTTGCACAGAAAAAGACACCACAGAGTTTTGGCAAGCAGAGAGGACAAGCCACATGGCATGGAGAGCAGTCTCCCAACTGCTACTCCCATGGTTGCCAAAGCCATGGTCAAGAATTCCACCCATGCTTACCACCAAAGTGGACATTGATGTACCCTACTGATCTTGTTATTCGATGTTAATGTTTTTTTTTTTGGTCATTTTTTCGTCGAATTTCATTTTTCACCAAATATGAAGGCACACGTAAATGATTTCTTAGCATAAAAATCGAATTTCAGGGATTACCACACATGTTTGCCTAAACTGTTAGCCAGGCGCAAACTACGTCTTGTCTTGTTATTGTGTCTGTGTTATTTGGTCACTTTGTCGCACTTGGACTTACTGGTGTTCGAATTCGACGACAACAAGTTTGATGACCTTCCGCAGGCGGCCCACTGGACGACGGGGAGGTGCCATGCGAGGGGGTGGGCCAACTCGAGCTGCGGACGCCAAGCGCCTCGTGCGCTCCACGGGGCTGACCTTCTGTAGATAGCGGTCCATAATAGCGTAGGTGCAGCGTGGATGGACGATGGAGGGGGACCTGACAAGGAGTAGTGCCGTAGAGTCACAGATTTATGTTCTATTGACGTCAAACGCTCTCCCCAGGGTGGTTTGAACGTCCAGATGAAGCTTTGAATTTTGAAAGTTTGAATCAAGAGAGGAATTTTGACGTGCTTGTCTCCACTTGGCACGAAAATTGGACAACGCTCGCCTGACGGCGACAGCTCATCGAAGTTAACGTAGCACCGACAAGTCGAGCTAGGCCCCTCGTCGAATTTCACGTACCACGGGACTTGCTTCGTCGAATAGTTAGGTACTACCACCATAATTAAACCCGTGTTGAAGTTAAAGAAACCAAAATTAGCTTCAAGTAAATAATGGAAATTAATGATCAGTAGGGTAATTCTTAATGAAGGCATGGAGAAAAAGATTGTGAATGCCGGCAATCTCTTCTTGTCTAGAAATCTTACAATGTCTCCTCTCAAGTAATCTGAGACTGAGCGATTAGTTTGCTTTGTGATTAGTGTCAGTGAGATTGAGACTTGAGTTCTGTAGTTAATCTTCTAGGTACACAGCGCCATGGACCAGAGAGGGAGGGAAATCCCCATGTGGCACGCACCACAACTCTAACGCTCATAGTACTTGGAAACATCAAGAGTTTATTATAGTTAGCAAAAGAGGGAGCGAGTTAAGAAACAGCAGGTTTTGTGACCATCGGTCCTACGTGGAGCGCGTTGAAGCCACACCGGCACCATGTTGGCATATGGGCTTTGAGCAGACTAAGCATCGGACAGAGCTGAGGATCGAGTGCTTCTCAGTTTGCCTCCACGATGCTCCAGTAACTGAATTTACTCCTTCCGTGAAATGTCTGGTGCAATCTGACCGCCTACTTCACCTATGGATGGCTCATAGAATTTTCTTGGTGGCCCAGACCCACGCGCTCTTGGTTTGCTCCAGTGCCCTAGTAGACCCCATGATCATTAGCTACATATTGTTTGACAAGTTGTGCATTCTTTCTGTGGTCTAAACCCGGGTACACAGTGGTTTGTTTTGGTGCATTTGGAGACGGAGTACTGATTTATTTGGCTTTTACTGCCTTTTGGTCTGTCTTGTGTAGTTCGCACATGGCCGAGACCCTGACGCTCAGTGACATGTTCCGGCGTCTCACCGAAACCTGCTTAGCTTTGGTTGACCAATGATGCTAGCGCACTACAGTGGGGTCCGGACATGTTTTTGGCACATGTCATGGTTTCTTGACGGTCAAGACCCGAGCACTTTTAGGCCTGTTCCGATGCCAAAAGAGACTTGTCTCGTTTGGTTCCATATTCCATGCTATGCATATTCCGCGTCAGTGCATTTTGGTACGGAAGGGATGACATGGCCTGGCGGGCTACCCGCCAATCACTAATACATACCCCAGTGATTTTTAAACTCGTAGGTCTGAGTTTTTGCAATTATGTGTTCCTTTATTTCGAACAGTTTTTTGCCTTTTGAATCATTTACGTGTTCCTAATTCGGGTTTACCCTGCTCCTTAAATTCGTATAAGAGCCAGGTTAATACCTTTCCTGATCCTTAATTTCGTCGAACGGTCACTGCATGTCAAGCGAGGGCTCGCTTCATTGTCACTGATGACAGCACTCACACCGCAGATTGCGCTCGTAGAGATGACATGGCTCAAAGCGCTGACATCACTGACACACCTGGTACAAGCGCACGTCCCTCTCCCACTCTTGCTCTCGCTATCTCTCACTCGTGACGAAGCTGACAATGCCGATTGCCAGAGTGGATCTCGCACACACACCAAAACACCCACACTAAAAACATGCAAGTAAGTAAAATGGGCTCACCAATAGCCATGGCTGGTTCAACCCAGGATCAGAAGAAGACAATTTTTACCCTAGCACCTTAACTTCGAACAAATACATGTATAATCAATTAAATGTTCGTTTAAATTCGTTGAACGAAAAAACGGTACAATTTCAACTACTCTTCAAAACATTGAATTCGAATTTAAAGATCACCTGGGTAAGTTCGTCGCAGGGCTCATTGTAGTTTCTCCTTTGTTATGAACTCCTTGCACGTTCCAGACTCATGGCAATGTGATTCTTCCCCTCACCACCAGAGACCATTTTTTGTTGAGCATGGACATGCATGCCCCAAAATGTTTTCTTCATGGTATTAGTGCCTAGAGGGGTCGTGTGAGCAGCAAAGCAACAGAACATATTTGAACCTCAACTAAGGTGCGCCACGTGGCGCAACGTAGGCATAAACATATGGGAGCAAAAAAAACGCCTGTGACAGTGAAAAGGACGGTGTCCACTTCATTTTTGGGTCTACAGGACATTGAGAGGTCCTGAGGTGCTGTCAAAACCGTTGTTTGGTCAGCAAAACTAGTTGCACCCCAGGCGGCTGCCGCCTCTGCGGGGCGAAAGGGCGCCCCCTACTGAACATAGGAGGCGCACGCAAAGCAACATCAGGCAGCAACAAGAAATATGCACACTGTTAGTGGTATTTCGACCATCAACTGGAAGGATGGGGAGAGAAAAACCTGGGACCATAGGGACCGAGCCAGGGGACCGGTGGATATTACAATGGCAAGGCGAGGGTAGAATAACTCAAAACGATGTGCTTCACATCTGGCGAGCGGCGGACAATGAGCAATATTCGTGGATGGATATTAGTTCTCCGGCAAGTGCGTACGGATGACAGGGCAAGCAGGAAAACAGCAACACCAAGGCTCGTTTGATGGCAGCGGAACCGCCCCAAACCTTGAAAGAAGGAGCGAGAGTCGAGGCACACAACTCATCCTAGTTTGATGTGCGAGCTGATGATCAAGGAGCGACGTGGGATGAGAAAAGAAAGGACCAAGGCTCAAGGATCAAGGCTCGTTAATTGATTGACAATTGATCATCTCCTGCCTGTCTGTCGGGACGTGAGACTAGTGCAACTGTCGACCCTGACTTTCTGCCTCTCCCCAAACTCGACAGAGAGATTGCTGTCCCTCAGTCAACCTTGGACCATTGAGCGGGATCCGTATATCTCGACTCATTAGAAGTTAGCGTAGGGAAGCAAGATAGCTAGCGTTTTTGTGGGTGTACACGTGCGCATGAGCCCATGGGACCTCACAGAGGGAGGCGGAAGACCCAAGCCGCATGGGAAGGTTGCTGCCAGCAGAACATATCTCCGAGCCCTCATGGCCTGGCCCTGAGTTCCGCACTGAGCAGGTCACACCAAGGAGGACCCGTGCGTGGAAGTCTCCACTGGCCTCTTATGCCATCTGTTGGTGCTGGAATGTCCCACACCAAGTGGGAGTCCACGGAGTGCTTGGGGTGATACAATGATCCCACCACCCTGCTGGTGCAGCTCTCGAGCAGTTCTGGCAGCTTTGGCTAATAAGGGTGGACAAAAACGATGAGTCCCAACCAGTGGAGAGCTGGCGTGAGGCAGCCCTGGAAACAGGACGCCGTGCCATTGAGGCCGCGGAGAAAAGGGAGGAAGTATTCCGTGCCTACGGACGCTACCAACAGTAGCTTGCCTGTGTACAGGAAGAGAACCATTGGACCTTTCTCATGACGCAAAGCGTGGACGGACCGCCGGTGCTACGTCGCGCCACGTGCGTGGAGTCAGCAAAACTGGTGGCTTGTCGGATGGTGTTGGTGTAGGACGCTGGAGCAGATGGTCGGGCGACGGTGGATGATCCCACACAAGGAGATGTGCGTGGTCTGAGGGTGCTGCTAGGGGATCTATTGTACTGCATGCGTGTGTTCATGCTGTCCATGCTGCTGATACTAGGTTTATATGTCGTGTTTTAGAGCCATGTACTGAATGACTGAATTAGTTGTCTTTTATTGACCATCTCAGTGAATGTTGTGCTGCTACTTGTGAGCAATGGAAGAGAATTTGGAGTGATTGAGATTGATTTGAACAAAGAGAGGACGGAGAAGGGAATGCCTTGTTAATTGGCGCATGTGAGAGGAAGAGATAAACATAAGATGCAAGCAAGTGTTTTGTCCCATTGTTGAGTTGGGATGCCATCCAATGGCACGAGACAAAGAGAATAATGAAGCTGGCAAAGAAGACGAGAATATCCGGTGACACGGGGGCATCAGGAACAGTTCGTGTTGTCGAGATACAACTAGTCCACGCATGCAGTCAGATAATGTTCTGTCGAATGGCAAAAAAGGGTATAATGGTGTTAATGGTACGGTGAGCGTGGACTCATTTTTCATCTAGGACAAGTGTGACAGGTATCTTCAGATTGGTCTGTATGACAACGCGACGCATCCGGAGCATCTTTCGCCGACTACCAGGGGAAGGTGCTCTAGCTAGGGGCAGAGGTGCGGCTCTGACTACATCATGAAGCAGTTCGGTCATCCCCAGCGATATGAGGAAGGAAGCCAGGACGACCCTCCAAGACTGGATCCTACCTTCACCCATGAACCGGCCGATGATCAGTCTCCACTCTTCTACAACAACGAGGTGGATATGGACCCAGAGGAAGAATAACAGCTCCATCTTCAACGACTAAAGGAGATTTGCAAATGGTGAGAGATGTGACAATTTCCTCATGAGGAAGCACAAGAGGAATAACCTGATCAAGAAGAGGTGGCCTGGAAAAATGGGGACCATGAGTATGATGGCTCTCTACAGGTGGAGGATGACATCTCGGATGACGACAAGGAGCCCGCTGATGGGGAAGAACTTGTGGTGCTCCAAGAATCCGTCACGCTTGATAGGAGAACGTTGTATGAGTTGGTCAAGATGACACCTCAGGAAGAAATCCCATGGCATTCATACCCCCGCAAAAACCCTCCCTAGCTCCATGCATCATTGGAGCGGTCATGCATGAAGGGTCCTACCTCCCGGGCACCAAGGATGCGGACGATGATCTTCATCTTGATCACCCTGCACTACAAGCCCTTCATGCCCTCCACCAACCTGTGGCCTTGAGCAGGAAAACCTCATCGTCTCAGTCGTGTGGTAGACATGTCTTGAAAACTATGAGGACCGGAACTCAACTACGCGGTCCACAAAAAAAGGAGATGTTGGCGGTCGTGCACGCGTTTAAGACGTGGCGATGTTACCTGGAGTGTCGCCGATACATTGTGTGTACCAACCACCACGCACTTAAATATTTGAAAACGCAGCCGAATCTCAGCCGACGTCAAACTCGATGGATGGAGTTCCTTGAGTCCGGGTTTGACTACGAAATTGAGTATCGGCCAGAAAAAACCAATCCGATGGACGTACTCAGCCTCCGACCAGATTCAACAACCAACGTGGCAACCCTACAACTGTACTAAGACCCCTACCTGCACGGCTACGACTTGCACGGCGGATATGATAAACCAAGTTCTGGTTTGACGCACCCTATTGGCAACGTCGCTTCACTCGCCAAGTGGTCTTCCCCCCAAACGACGAACTTTGCCGCATGCTACTCGAAGAATGCCACGACACCGGTCCAGATGGACACTTCGGAGAGGAAAAAACGCAAAAAAACTAAGGGTGGGACAAAATGCAATCCGACGTGGCCAACTTCTGCAAAACCTACGACACATGTCAGCGACAAAAATCTCGTCGCACGAGGCCACTCGGACTTCTGCAACGACTCCCCGTTTCGACAGAACCATGGGTAGACATCTCCATGGACTTCGTCACCGGACTGTCCGTTACACCCAAGGGATATGACGACATCCTCGTGGTCCTCGACACGTTTTCTAAAATGTCACACTTCATCCCGACAACGACCACTGTCACCGCCGAAGAAAAAACACGCCTGTTTCTAAACAACATCGTACGGCTACATGGCAAACCAAGAACCATCATGAGTGACATAGACGGTTGATGTACCACGAACTGATGACTCCCTACAAAACCAGAGTTCAACTTTTGACGGCATTTCATCCCCAAACCAACGGTCAAACCGAGAAAACAAATGTGACGCTCGAAAAAATGCTCCAAACACTATGCGAACCTCATGGGACGGATTGGGCACAAAAACTCTTGACCACCAAAATCGCATATAATTCAGCAGTTTCTACCGCAACAAGTAAACACCCATTTGAAGTGGTGTATGGCAAACTTCTGCCACATCTACTGGACTACAAAGCCGGAGCAATATTCCAGCAGTCCACATTCAACGACGTGAATTCACCACCGTCTAGGAGGAAACACAAAAGACTCTCACGAAGACACAAGCAGTGATGAAGCGAGCAGCTAACCGACATCGCAGCGACGATATCTTCACCGCTAGCGATCGAGTCCTCCTCAGCTCGGCGAACATCAAGCTTCGCGGATCTGACTGGTCGAAACTCAAACCTCGATGGTTGGGACCGTTTGAGATTGGACGCATGCAGACCCCTGTGGTTGCGCGACTCAAACTCCCCAACACTATGCAAGTTCACCCGGTGTTCCATGTCAGCAAACTCAAGCACTACCGAGACCCCAGGGAGAACTTCCCTGGCAGAGATGTCCCTCCTCTGCCTCTCATTCACGTAGACGAAGACCCGGAGTACGTCATCGAGGACATCCTCGGCCATCAACGACGAGGCAAGATGACAGAATATCTCGTCAAGTTGCACGGCTACCACGTTGCGCACAACCATTGGGAGCCCTACGACAACCTTCGAGAGGTCAATCATCGACAGCTATAACCGCCGTCTCTGGGCCACAACTGTATGCTCGCCGAGACGTCGCGGCTAAAAGGGAGGGAAGTGTTACGTACCAAACAAACACGAGTCCCTAATCCTCTTGAGTGGGCACTTTTGTTATTGCGCAAACAGCCCATCGCGTAGCGAGAACCACGATATTCACTCCGACGGCCGAGGACAAACTCGCCAACTGCCTCGCCCCCAGTGGATATTCGTGAACCTTCTAACATCTTCGACCAAACTCGCGAACCTACAAACAGGAGTGTCACGACTTTTCGGTCGACTTCTTGACGACTCTCGAGGAATCCAGATGTATAAAGATGCATCTCACATCTCCACTGTCAATTCTCGAAGACCCCCGACTTCTCGACCGACCTTCTCAAATCCGACCACTCACGAAGCGACTCTGCACGTGTCACTCGACATCCGACCCAACGACCCCGACTATGCTTCACTTGGAACTCGTCACTTGTCTATATACATAATGTAACGGGTCGAACCTCCAGCTCCTACTCTCAAGTCGTCGTCAGATTTCGCAAAATGGCGTTCTCAGTCCACGTCAAGGGTTTACCCCCTTTGCAGGACTGAGGGGCAATTGTCATCAATGACCCAGAGCAGTGAGACTCGAATGTTTTGAGTCTCCAGAGGCCCATTTCCGTTTTTAACCTTATCCATGGTTTTGGGACCCAAACCGGGGGTTTTAACCTCGAACTCGTGCATTCACACTAGTTTTCCGGTTTCGAAACACATAATCCTAAACAAACTTGAGTTTCATTTTTGACGCGTTGACGCGAAATCGTCGCGTGCGAGGCACGGTCGGTGATTTCACGCCGACTTCTCTTGTGCGCTTCTCTCATCCTCATCCTCACCCTCGCTCCCCCTATCCCTCGTCCTCGCTTGCTCGTTTGCAAGGAGGGCGAAGGGGGGGCGAGGGCACAAGGCCACAAGGCCTTGCCCTCGAGGCCCTTGTGGCCCCTTAGCCGCCGATCAGGCTGAGGCCGCGATCGGCGGCTGGCGGCTGGCCGGCTGGTGACAGGCCGGTCGCTTGGCCGGTTGCTGGTTGTCCAGCCGGCCAGCAGCGAGCTGGCCGGCGGCCAGCGAAGTGCTGGCCGCCAGCCAGCCCTCGCTGACGCGAGGGGTGGTGCGCAACCACCCCTCGCTTCAGCGAGGAGGGAGGGCCGAACCGGCCCTCCCGCTACATTCCTCCCCACTTATCATGAACCGTCCCGGTTCATGAACAACAAGCAGGATTGTTAGTCAGTGAGTCATCAACATTGTGAAAGAAAATTAATAACTTCAATCACCAGCTAAACATGAACACGTGCATGGCACTTGGACCTAAGCTGCAGTTTGTCGGTCAGCACGGCTAGCGGCTTCCCCCTTTTAGGTTGGAGCGTCTACGCGACAACCATGTTGGGCGTCCCCAACCTCCTATGGTTGCAGTCCATGAATGCCGCCCTGTGGGAATGTTGTTCACTTCTTTCGCTGTTAGGTGGTACCCCCTGACACGCGTCGATCCGTGCGAGCTGCCAACTCGCTCCAATACTCGTTGAATACCCCTGTGGGCAACCGAGACTCGGGCTCCCATGAGTTATGTTCAGGTCCACATCCGGCCAAATGAACAAGGTATTCCCTAACAATCCGCGACCGGAGAGTACGCTCTTGGTGCTGAAGTAGGCGCAGAACCTCGTCTTGGCCATCGGTAGCAAGGACTGCCGGTGGTGGCTGAACGGTTCCCTCTGCCGTGTATGGAGCCAACAGGCTCACATGAAACACGTCATGTAACTTCATACTCGACGAAAATAGCAATTTGTAGGCCACTGGCCCTATGCGTGCAATGATGGGAAATGGCCCAATCCACTTCGGTAGAAGTTTTCGTGCCCCTGGCGACTTCAGCCAAAGATTCCTAGTGCTAAGCAAGACTTTGTCACCGATGTCAAACGAGACCTCACGTTTTGTGCACAAACGTTTTGTACCATCTCTTGGTTCCAACTTTGCGCACAAACTCTGTGTATAAAAGTTTTGCACAAACTTTGTGTACAAGCTTTATGCACAAAATTAGTGCACAAACGTTATGTAAAAACATTGTGTACCACCTTTGTGCACAAACTTTGTGCACAAAAGTGTTTACAGAACGTGTGCAAAAAATGTGTGTACCGACATTGTGCACAACAGTTGTGTTCCAACTTTGCGTACCAACTTTGTGAACAAATTTGGTACACAAATTTGGTACTTAAATTTTGTACACAAAATTGGTACAAAACGGTTGTCCACAATGTTTGTGCACAAAGTTTGTGTACAAACGTCTTGTAAAAACTTTGTGTACCAACTTTGTGCACAAATTTTGTGTGCAAACATTGTGCACAACTTTGTCTACAAGCGTTTTGCACTCACATTGTGCAAAAACGTTGTGTACAAACTTTGTGTACCAACTTTGTGCACAAAAATTGTGCACAACCCTTGTGTACAAACTTTGTGCACAAACTCTGTTAACCAACTTTGTGCGAAAACGTTGTGCAAAAACTGCGTGCAGAAGTTTGTGTACCAACATTTTGCATAGCTTTTGTGTACCATCTTCATGTACCATCTTTGTGCACAAAATTTGAGAGAAACTTTGTCAACAAAAGCTCTGTACAAACTTTATGTTCCAGTTTTGTGCACCAAAATTGTGCGCAAACAGTTCCTACCAACTTCATGCACAAAACTTGTGTACCAAATTTGTGCACAGAATTTGTGCACAAACGTTGTGCAAAAACATTGTGCAAAAACATAGTGTACCAACGTTACACAAAAACTTTGTGTACAAACATTCTGTACCAACTTTGTGCAAAAACTTCGTGCACAAACTTTGTGTACCAACTTTGGGCACAAACCTTAAGTACCAACTTTGTGTACAAAATTTGTGATCCATATTTTTGCACAAACTTTGTGTACCAACTTTGTGTACAAACTTTGTGTGTAAATTTTGTGTACAAACTTTGTGTACCAATTTACCCCACAAACATTTTGCACCAAGTTTGTGCACAAGCTTTGTGCACAAACTTTGTGTACAAAACTTGTGTCCAAACTTTCTGCACAAACTTTGTGTACCAGCTTTGTGCACAAGCTTTGTGTACAGATTTTATGCATAAACTTTTTACAAAGACTTTGTGTACCAAATTTGTGCACAAACATTGGTTAAAAACATTGTGCACAATTTTTTTTCACAAACTTTTTCCAAAAACTTTGTGTACCATCCTTGTGTACCAACTTTGTACACAAACTTTGTGTACCAAATTCGAGTATAAACATTTTGTACCAACTCTGTGCAAAAACATTGTGTACAAACTTTGTGCACAAAACTTCTGGACAAACTTTGTGTCCCAACTTTGTGCACATACTTTGTTTACAAATGTTTTTGACAAACTTTTTGTACCAACTCTGCGTATGAACGATTTGTACCAATTTTGTGCACAAAGTTTTTGTATCATCTTTGTGCACAAAAGCTGTTCACAAACTTTTTGTACCAGCTTTGTGCACAAATTTTGCGCACAAACTTTATGCACAAACTTTGTGCAAAAACTTTGTGTACAAGCTTTGCGTACAAACTTTGTGAACCAACTTTGTGCACAAACTTTGTGCACAAAGGTTTTGTACCAACGTTTTGCACAAACTTTGTGTATCAACGTTGTGCACAATATTTGTGCATGAACTTTGTTCACCTACCTTTCTGCACAAACGCTATGTACATACTTTGTGTACAAACGTTGTGTACGAAGTTGTGTACCAAACTTTGTGGAAAAACTTTGTGTACAAACTTTGTTCATTAACATGGTGTATTAACTTGTGCACATCTTTTTGCAAACACTTTATGTACCAACTTTGTGCACAAAATTTGTGTACCATGTTTGTGCACAAAACTTTTCACAAACTTTGTGCATAAACTATGTGCACAAAAGTTGTGCACAAACTTTGTATACCAAATATGTGTACAAACTTTATGCACAAACTTTGTGTACCAACTTTGTGCCCAAACTTTGTGTATCAACTTTGTGCACAAGATTTGAGCAAAAACCATGTGTACAAATGTTTTGCACAAAGTTTGTGCACAAACTTTGTGCAAAAACGTTGTGCACCAACTCTGTGTACAAAGGTTGTGCACAAATGTTCTGTACCAGAATTCTGTACAAACTTTGCGTACCAACGTTGTGCACAAACGTTTTGTACAAAGTCTGTATACCAACTTTGTGTGCAAAACTTGTGTACAAACTTTGTGCACAAGTTTGTGCAAACAAATTGCGTACAACATTTGAGTATCTTCTTTGTATACCAGCTTTCTGCAAAAACCCTCTTTCCAAAGTTTGTGCACAAGCTTTGGGTACAAGCTTTGTGCACAAAATATGTGTACCAACTTTGTGTACAAACGTTTTGTGCCAAATTTGTGCACAAACTTTGTGTAAGAACTTTTTGCACAAACTTTGTGTACAAACATTCTGTACCAAATTCGTGCAGAAACATTGTGCACAAACGTTTTGTACAAACTTCGTGCACAAAATTTGTGTACAAACTGTGTGTACCAATTTTGTGTACATACATTGTGTACCATCGATGTGCACAAACTTTGTGCACAACATTTGTATACAAAATGTGTGCACAAACCTTGTGCACAAAAGTTTTGTGAACCAACTTTGTGCACAAACGTTTTGTACCAACTTTGTGAACAAACTTTGTGTAAAAACTTTGTGCACACCTTTGTGTATAAACATTGTGCACAAACTTTATGTACCAACTTGTGTGAAAATGTTGTGTTCCAACATTTTGCACAAACTCTGTGTACTAACTTTGCGTTCAAACTTTGTGTACGAACTTTGTGCACAAACTTTGTGCACAAACTCCCTGTACCAACTTTGTGCATAAAATTTTGGACAAATGTTGTGCAAAACATTTGTGTGCCAGCTCTTTGTACCAACTTTGTGCACAAACTTTGTGTACAAACTTTGTGTACCAACTTTGTGTACAAACTTTGTGCACAAACTTTGTGAACCAAATTGGTGCGCACACTTTGTGTACAAACTAGGTGTGTACACAACGTTGTGCACAGAGTTTATGTACCAACATTGTGCACAAACATTGTTTACCAACTTTGTGCACAATTGTCGAGCACAAACTTTGTGTGCCAACTTTGTACACAAACTTTGTGCGACAGCTTTGTTCACAAACTTTGTGCAAACAATTTGTGAACCATCGTTTTGTACCAACTTTGTGCAGAAAATGTGTGCAAAAACTTTGTATACCAACTTCGTGCACAAACCTTGTGTACAGACTTAGTGTAAAAACTTTGTGCACACAATTTACGCACAAGCGTTTTGCAAAAACTTAGTGTACCAACTTCGTGCAACTTTGTGTACAACAATTGTGCCTAAAATTTGTGCACAAACGTTGTGTACCAACTTTGTACACAAAAGTGGTGCACAAATTGTGTGTACCAACTTTGTATTCCAACTTTGCGCAAAAGATTTTCGTACAACTTTGTGCACACCTCTGTGTGCCAACTCTTCGTACCTATTTTGTGCATGGACCATGTGTACAAACTTTGTGTACCCATTTTGTGCACAATCTTTGTGCAAACCTTTGTGCACAAACTATGTACCATTTAGTTTGTGCACAGCATTCGTGTAAAAAATTTGTGCAAAAACTTTGTGTACCAACTTTGTGCACAAACGTTTTGTACCAACTTTGTGCACAAGTTTTGTGTACCAACTTTGTGCACAAACTTTGTGTTACCAACTTTGTACAAAAAACTTGTGGACATACTTTGTGTACAAACGTTGTGCACAAACTTTGTGTGCAAATTGTGTACAAACTTTGTGAACAAACTTCTGGTACAAACGTCTTTACAACATTTGTGTAAACATTTTGTGTACACTCTTTGTGCACAAACTTTGTCTACCAAGTTCGTGCAAAAGCTTGGTGTAAAAACTTTGTGCACAATTTTTATGCAAAACCTTCGTGTACCAACACCGTGCAAAAACCTTGTGTACCTACTTTGTGCACAAACTTGATGTGCAAAATATGTGTATCATCTGTGTGTAAAAACTTTGTGCACAAACTGTGTATCAACTTTGTGCACAAAAGTTGTACACAAGCGTTTTGTACAAAATTTGTGTACAAACTTTGTGTGGCAACCTTGTGCACAAACTTTTTGCAAAACATTTGTGCAAAACGTTTTTTTAAAAACTTTGTGTACCAACTTTGTGGACCAGCTTTGTGTCCAAACTTTGTGTACCAACTTTCTGCAGAGATTCTGTGCACAAACTTTGTATACAAGCTGTATACAAACTTTGTGTACGAACGTCTTTACAGCATTTGTAAAAAACCTTTTGTACACTAGTTGTGCCCAAAATTTGTGCACAAAATTTGTGCACACACTTTGTGTACCAAGTTTGTGCAAAACTTTGTGTACAAACTTTCTGCACAAAATTTGTGCAAAACCTGTGTACCAAATTTGTGCAAAAAATTTGTGTACAAACTTCGTGCACAAAATCTGTGTATCATCTCTGTGTACCAACTTTGTGCACAAACTTTGAATAAAACCTTCCTCCACAAACTTTGTTGACAAACTATGTTACAAACATTTTACACAAAATTTGTGTATAAACTTTGAGTACAAATGTTTTGAACCATTTTCGTGCACAAAATTTGTGTACAAGCTTTGTGCACAAACTGTATGTACCAGTTTTGTACACAAACGTTCTGCACAAAAACTGTGTATCAGCTTTGTGCACAAACGCTGTGTACGAACTACTTGCACAAATGTTTTGTACCAATTTTGTGTACAAACATTGTGTAAAAACTTTTTGCACAAACATTGTGCACCAACTTTGTGTACAAACTATGTGTACCAACGTTGTCCACAAACTTCGTGCACAAATGCTGTGCATAAAATTTGAGTTCCAACTTTGTGCACAAACTTTGGGCAAAAACTTTGTGATCAAACGTTTTGCTTGAAATTCATGTACCAACATTGTACTTAAAATATGTGCAGCAACGTTGTGCACAAACATTTGTTCCAACTTTGTGCACAAACTTTGTGTACCAACTTTGTGCACAAACTTTAGGCACAAATGATGTGCACAGAATTTGTGTACCAACTTTGTGCACAAACTTTGTACACAAAACTTGTACAAAAACTTTGTGTACCATGTTTTTGTACCAACTTTGTGCACAAAAATTGTGAAAAAACTTTGTGCACAAACTTTGCGTACAAACGTTTGCAGAAAATTTGTGTACCAACTTTGTGTACAAACGTTTTGTACCAACTTTGTGCGCAAACTTTTTGTACCAGCTTTTTTCACAAAGGTTGTGCACGAACTTTGTGTACCAAATTTGTACAAAAACTTTCTGCACAACCTTTGTTTACAATGTTTATGAACAAAGTTTTTGTGCCAACACTTTTTACCAACTTTGTGTACAAACTTTGTGTACCAACTTTGTGCACCAACCTTGTGTACAAACTTTGTGCACAAACCTTGTTTGTGCACATATTTTGTGCCAAATTTGTGCACGAAGTTTGTGGACAATGTTGGTACAAATTTGCTACACTAAGATGGTACTCGGGTGGCTTCAGTGTCTCCTATCGTGTTGAGGAACACGATAGGAGATGCTGAAGCTCTAGGCGAGCCAGAGGATACATATTGCAGGGACCATGAGGACGATGTGGACATGGTGCCGGGCGCCGGATGATGCTTGAAGGGTGAAGGCTATTGGGGGGACACAGTAGAAGGGACTGTAGGGACAGCAAGGAA
This sequence comes from Penium margaritaceum, assembly GCA_023375785.1. NCBI lineage: Eukaryota > Viridiplantae > Streptophyta > Zygnematophyceae > Desmidiales > Peniaceae > Penium > Penium margaritaceum. The sequence continues at coordinate 48,484 of SZWC01003158.1, read as the reverse complement.
ATCAAGGGTGATATCCCCAAACAACCAAAGGAGTGGCAAAAGGAGGTGGCAAATGAGGGATGACTGAGGTCATGTAGAAAGACATACTCAAAGAACAGGGCATCATGGGACTCAACGACATGTTGGCGCTCAAGGTCGTAGAAGCAACAGGCCTTGGACTGGGTAGAGAGACCCAAGAAGGGGCAAAGGCACCCACGTGGGGAGAGTTTCCCATCGCAAAGGTTCTCGGAAAACCAGGCAGACGCAATGTTGTCCCAGACCCGAGTAAGGCAGAGGTTGGCATGAGTACCGTACCAGCGCTCAAAGGGAGTGACGTTTTAAGGGAGAGGATCGTGTAGGACACGGTTCCAGACCCAAGTCATGTAGCTCATGGCCTCAAAGGCGAAAAAGGGAGAGTGTGCGAACACCATCGGCAAGCGTATTATTCCAACGCTCAAAGACGCGGTTCTGCTGGGGTGTGTAGGGAGCCAATGTCTCCAGACACACCCCATTGGACTCAAGGAACCTGGCGGTGGTGACGAGGAACTCATTGCCCCAGTCACTATGGATGACGTGCAGCAAATACTGACAAAAACATTCATCTTGCACCACTCAGGACTCAGTGACGGCCCATGCATCGCTCTTCTAATGAAGAGCAAAGACCCACCAAAACCGGGAGAGGTCATTAGCAAGTCAAAGAACAAATTGACCGACACTCCAAAGGAACTCGTGCAGAAGAGGACCCATCACATCAGCATGGACGAGGTCAAGGGATTAGGAGTAGTGGGAGTTAGAAGAGGCAAAATGAGATTGATGCATTTCTCCTTGGGCAAGTGAAGACAGTGAGAGGGACAGGGCGGAGGAAAACTGGACGCGGAGAGGCCAACGGCCGATTGGAGCTTGAGTATGTAGGTAATGCCATCTTTTTGCACATAGCCAAGACAGCGATGTAAGAGTTGAACAGCATCAGGGGAGAGAGAGTGTGCCACATGGACGAGAGAGGACCCAACAGAGGCAGCAGAGGGGGCAAGAAGAGGGACACGGTAAAACTTGTCACACTTGATACCCTGAAAAACAACGCGACCAGACAGACGAAGACTGACCGTGCCAACACCTTGACTGTCTTAGAAATCCATGCCCTGATCATCGATGGAAGGCACCGACAACAGGCTGAGCTCCAAGGATGGCACATACAGAACGTCAGGAAGACAAAACACACCGCTAGGACCAACAAAGGGGACAATACCAATTCCCTGGACAAGAAGAAATTGGCCAGACCCAGTCTCCACAAATCAAACAGAACCGGCAAGACCCAACGAGACAAAGGCAGAATGGAAAAAAGTCATGTCGTGGATGGCTCCTGTGTGAAGGACCCAGAAGCCACTGGTGACACAAACATGAGGGAGGACACCACAGGTGGCAAAATTACCAATAGAAGAAGGAGACAAAGAACACACAGCAAGACAACAAGGACAAAAGATTGACTGCCAATGCTCAACCCACGGAACAGACGCGGATGGTGACCCAAGGGTGTACCGGGGGGGTCCCAAAAAGAACAATGTCAGTCTGACATGCAAGATTTCTGGCCAACAAAGTTATGCCCTAACCTCCCTGATCACAAAGGTGAAAGCGCTGGAGAAGCGACCACTACATCAAACACTCGCCATCAATAAAAGGTGCAGACGACAAAGGAGTGGACCCGGAGGAGGGAGGATGCCACGGAGGCCTGATGTAGGTAGGAGAGGGAGGGTCAGCGTAGACAGGTGCCATCCCCAAGGCGGCGGCCATCCTCAGGGGTATGGGACCAACGGAGCAGGTGGAACGCGAGTGGTGGTGTAGGCCTGAGCAGAGGAGGAGCCGATGGACCGGGAGGTGGTGCTCCAGCTGGAGCTGGAGCTGGTGGCGAAGGAAGAGGAGGAGCCGAGAGTGCGCGCCCAGTGAGCACACATGGCGCGTGCGAGGCGGAAGTCATCAGGGGACACAGGGCACATACAAGCAGAGTGCTTGGACGATCCACAGTTCCAGCACACCACCTCACCAAGAACGCGAGACGGAGCATTGTCCTTGGCTTTCCCCGTGCCCGTACCATGACGGCGTCCACGTCCACAACCCTAAGAGGCAAGAGCTATGGCTGTAGAGGATGAATAGGATGGTGAGGTGAAGGATGTGGACTCAGTGGCAAACCATGGTTCGCTGGTACTTTGTGTTGGTACACAAAGTTTGTACACAGGGTTTGTGCACAAAGTTGGTACACAAAGTTTGTACACAACATTTCTACACAAAGGTCGTGCACAAAGTTGGTACACAAATTATGAACACGAAGTTGGTACACAAAGTTTGTACACAAAGTTTGTGCACAAAGTGTGTGCACAAACTTTGTGCACAAAGTTGGTACAAAACGCTTGTGCACAAAGTTTGTACACAAATTTTGTACACAGAGTTGGTACACAAATTTTGTACAATAATTTGGTACACAAAGTTAGTGCACAAAGTCTGTACACAAAGTTGATACACAAAGTTTTTGCACAAAGGTTTTACACAAAGTTGGTACACAAAGTTTGTGTACAAAGTCTGTACACAATGTTTGTGCACAGCTTTTGTACACAAAGACGGTTCACAAACTTTGTACACACCATTTGTACACAAAGTTTGTACACAAGGATGGTACACAAATTTTCTTCTCAATGTTTGTGCACAAAGGTTTTGCACAAAGATGGTAAACAAACATGGTACATCAATTTTGTGCAAAACGTTTGTACACAAAGATTGTACACAAAGTTTGTGCACAAAGCTTGTACACAAAGTTTGTACACAAAGATTGTGCACAAAGTCTTTGCAAAAAGTTGATACACAAAGTTCGTACACAAAACTTGTACACAGCGTTTGTGCACAAAGTTGGTACACAAAGTTTGTGCACAAATTTTGTGCAAAACGTGTATGCACAAAGTTGGAACAGGAATTGTGTGCAAAAAGCTGGTACACAAAGTTTGAACATCAAGTTGGTACACAACGTTTGTGCACAATGTTTGGGCACAAAGTTGGTATACAATTTTTGCGCACAATATTGGTATGAAACATTTGTACACAGTGTTGGTACACAAAGTGTTTTGCACAAAGTTTGCATAAAGCTTTCGTGCACAAAGTTGGTACACAAATTTTGGACACAACGTTTGTGCAAAAAGTTGGTACACAACGTTTGTGCACAATCTTGGTACACAAATTTTATGCACATTTGAACGGTTTTCCAAAACGTTTGTGCACAAAGTTGATACACAAACCTGGTGCACAAAGTTGGTACACAAAGTTTGTGCACAAATTCTGTGCAAACATTTGGTACACAAAGTTTGTGCACTAATGTTTTGTGCACAAAGTTGGTACACATATTCTGCGCACAAAGCTTGTGCACAAAGTTTCAATACAAAGTTTGTGTGCAAATTTCGTGCACAACCACCACTCGTGCCTTATTCAAGATTATTTCTTACCACGATTGGGAGTAGTACTATATGGATATGTACAACACATTCCTCCACGGCACTCCAGAGGAGGAGATCCACGTGGTCCAACCACATGCAATCTCCATCTCCTCGAGATGGAGATTGTACGTGATCGTCAGCGGTGGACACTCTTGCATCATTAGGCACGTTACGGCCGCGTTTTGGGGGGGAGCGGTTTGCTGACCTCCTTGGTGCAGTTCACATAGCCTCCACCCCTATCACACCTAACAGGCAGGATGCCCTGAAGGTGGATGATCCAGCACAGCTGGGGGAGACAGTGGACGTGACCTTGTACTTGGGCTTCATTGGCTCTTTGTTGTACTTGGCCACAACCACACGACCCAACATCTCCTTCTCTGTCAACCTCCTTACATAGTTCTTGCCGTTTCCTCAGACAAGAGCCCTTCACACGGCTGTCCGAGTGGTACGATATGTGGTTTCTACACCGTGCCTTGGGCTCTGCTTTCGATGGTGGTAGTTGACGGCTACACAGACAACGACTGTGCCTGGAGTCCTAATGGGCAAAGTCAGAAAAGCTATGTGTTCCTTCTGGGTGGCACCACTGTGTTGTGGCACAGCGGCAAAAAGGATTGCATTGCCCGTAGATCCACAGAGGCTGAGTATGTTATGCTGAAGGTTGGGGCTTCAGATGCGGTGTGGCTGCAGTGTCTGCTTCGTCAGTTACGTCATCGTTTGGAAGTTGGATTGGAAGTTGGGTTGGAAGTTGAGTTGGAAGTTGGGTTGGAAGTTGGATTGGATGTTGGCTTGGAAGTTGGGTTGGAAGTTGCATTGGAAATTGGGTTAGAAATTGGGTTGGAAGTTGGGTTGGAAGTAGGGTTGGAAGTTGGGTTGCGACTTGGGTTGGATGTTGGGTTGGAAGTTGGGTTGGAAGTTGGGTTGGAAGTTGGGTTGGAAGTTGGGCTGGAAGTTGGGCTGGAAGTTGGGTTGGAAGTTGGGTTGGAAGTTTGGTCGGAAGCTGCGTTGGAAGTTGGGTTGGAAGTTGGGTTCGAAGTTGGGTTGGAAGTTGGGTTGGAAGTTTGGTCGGAAGCTGCGTTGGAAGTTGGGTTGGAAGTTGGGTTCGAAGTTGGGTTGGAAGTTGGGTTGGAAGTTTGGTCGGAAGCTGCGTTGGAAGTTGGGTTGGAAGTTGGGTTCGAAGTTGGGTTGGAAGTTGGGTTGGAAGTTTGGTCGGAAGCTGCGTTGGAAGTTGGGTTGGAAGTTGGGTTCGAAGTTGGGTTGGAAGTTGGGTTGGAAGTTTGGTCGGAAGCTGCGTTGGAAGTTGGGTTGGAAGTTGGGTTCGAAGTTGGGTTGGAAGTTGGGTTGGAAGTTTGGTCGGAAGCTGCGTTGGAAGTTGGGTTGGAAGTTGGGTTCGAAGTTGGGTTGGAAGTTGGGTTGGAACTTGGGTTGGAAGTTGGGTTGGAAGTTGTGATGGAAGTTGGGTTTGAAGGTGGGTTGGAAGTTGGGTTGGAAGTTGGGTTGGAAGTTGGGTTGGAAGTTGGGTTGGAAGTTGGGTTGAAAGTTAGATTGAAAATTGTATTGGAAGTTGTGTTGGAAGTTGGGATGGTTGTTGGCTTGGACTTTGTGCTGGATTTTGGGTTGGAAGTTGGGTTAGAAGTTGGATTAGAAGTTGGGTTGGAATTTGGGTTGGAAGTTGGGTTGGAAGTTGGGTTGGAAGTTGGATTGGAAGTTGGGATGGAAGTTGGGTTGAAAGTTGGGATGGAAAATGGGATGGAAGTGGGGTTGGAAGTTGGGTTGGAAGTTGGGTTTGAAGTTGGGTTGGACGTTGGGTTGGATGTTGGGTTGGAAGTTGGGATGGAAGCTGGGTTGGAAGTTGGGTTGGAAGTTGGGCTGGAAATGGGGTTGGAAGTTGGGTTGGAAGTTTGGTTGGAAGTTGGGTTGGAAGTTGGGTT
>SZWC01003158.1:16832-32690 GCA_023375785.1 Penium margaritaceum | reverse complement strand
TGGCACAACTATGGCACAACTCTGGCACAACTCTGGCACAACTCTGGCACAACTCTGGCACATCTCTGGCACAACTCTGGCACAACTCTGGCATGACTGTGGTACAACTCTGGCACAACTCTGGCACAAATCCTGCACAACTGTAGCACAACTCTGGCACAACTGTGGCAGAACTCTGGCACAGCTCTGACAAAACTCTAGCACAACTCAGGCACAACCTTGGCACAACACTGGCACAACTCTGGCACAACTCTAGCACAACTCTGGCACAACTCTGGCACAACTTTAGCAAAAATCTAGCAGAAAGTTGGCACAACTCTGGCACAACGCTGGCATAACTCTGGCACAACTCTGGCACAACTAAGGCACAGCTATAGCACAACTCTTGCACAACTCTGGCAAAATTCTGGTACAACTCTGGCACAACTCTAGCACACCTCTTGTACAACTGTGGAACAACACTGGCACAACTCGGGCACGACTCTGGCACAACTCTGGCACAACTCCGGCACAACTCTGGCAAAACTCTGGTACAAATCTGATACAATCCTGGCACAACCCTGGGACAACCCTGGAATAACTCTGGCACAACCATGGCACAACCCTGGCACAAATCGGGCAAAACTCTGGCACAACTCTGGCACAATTCTGGCACAACTCTGGCACAATGCTGGCACAACTTTGGCACAGCTCTGGAAAAACTCTGGCACAACTCTTGCACAACTCTGGCACAACTCTGACACAACTCTGAAACAACTCTGGCACAATTCTGACCCAACTCTGACAAGACTCTGGCACAACTCTGGCACAACTCTGGCACAACTCTTGCACAACTCTGGCACAACTCTGGCACAACTCTGGCACATCTGTAGCATAACTCTGGCACAACCCTCGCACAACTCTTGCACAACTCTGGCACAACTCTGGCAAAACCCTGGCATTACTTTGGCACAACTCTGTTAGAAGAATGCAAACAAGAGACTGACAGGAGCAGAAGCAGGCAGAAGCATCGGGTAGTCAGGGACGCAAGGTTGACGAGCAGCTTGAGAGAGGAGGTGTGATCGAGAGGAATGATGGCTGGCTGAGCGAAGGAGCGAGAGTGACGAAGCGAAGTGCTGAAGATTGTGAAAGGTTGGCAAAGACAAGGTGCGAGCAGAGCAAAGGCACGGCGGCGAAGCCGCGGAACCAAAGGGAACAGGATGGACAGAATTGTTCTGGTTAATTCTGGGAGGGAATGAACATCCTCCATGTATTCATCAGAACAGGTAACCAAACTGATAACTAACGGCTTCTTGTGCGCTAGCCGGACGCGCTTGTAACAGGTTTATTACTTTATTAGGGGATCACTCGGTTTGCTATCCGTTGGTTCAGTGGGTTCACCGACAACGGCTAGCAGTTGCTGTTTACCGAGCTGGTTCCTGCAACGGCTGGACCATTATTGAGAGTTCGGAATATCCGAGAGGTGCGAGCAGGGTGTAGGCTGACCAGAGCCCGGGTCAGAGCGTGAATTCCTTCCCTGAGGATGAGGTGTCACCTTGACAAAGTCGCTTGATTCTGACATCCCCCGTGACTTCGTGAAGGTGACAGGTAGTGAAGGCTCGCTTGAGTAAGAGTTGGTCAATCTTGACACCGGGTTGACCACCGCAGCATGGTTTTGAGCAGTGCTGATAGTGTATAAATGCCTTGAGACGTGGGCTACTTGAAAGTAGCGGTGGTGGTACAATTGGGTCTGGTAGGGGACAAAGACATGCTTGGAGAAGTTCAACCCACATCTGGTACATGTTACCAGGATGAGCGTGGATGTGTGGGTGCAAATCCGTGTCTGCAATGAGGCACAGAGACCTTCGGAGGGATTGCTCCATCTGTAGACTTGGTGTAGTTGAGCTGTTGGATGGGGGCTGAAGAGCGGCAATAACGGATTCTCCTTGGATGTAGATAGGAGAGTACATGGTGAGGAAGTCTCTGGACCACCGGAAGATGTTGGTACGTGCTCTGCTGGACGTGTAGAACTGGAGGATAGGTAGTGTGATGAGGAAGTTCTCCGGGAAGACGTCGTAGTTGAGTGGTCCAAGGGTCCGAGCAAGGGAGTTGGAGAAGATGGTTTGTTCTTGTCTTGGCGGGAATTTGACCAGACAAGCCTTCCCATCAGTCATGATGCATAGGTCTGTGGTAGGCCGTGATCCAGTAACCTGCGAGTTTTCTGTGGAGTTGGAGAAGAGGCTACTGATAAGACGGGTGAAGAGTGGAGATGAGGAAAGAAAATGTTGAGAACAGAATCGAGTCGCATGTGATGATCAAGCTTCGGAGTGGGTGCAGGGATGAGACCACGTGCACAGCAGAAGTTTCGGCGTGGGCGCAGGTCGTTGCACAGCTGGCGATGCGACCGGGCGAATCCGTGTACCGAGCAGGAGATGATGCGGAAAGAGGAGGAGCGAATGATGATGGAGTGGGCACAGGGGCGAAACCACGTGCGCTGCTGAAATAGGGGAGTAGAATGCGGCAAGGGGAAGGCAGGTGCCAATGCTCCGCGAGAATTCTGTTGCCGGCGTGGGTGCAGACTGCTGCAAAGTTGGCAGCTAGCTCGTGCAGATCCTTGTGCTGGCCACAGATGCTGTTGATGCTGAGGAAGAGACTGATGACGATGATGACGGAGTGGGCACAGGGGCGAGCCGCATGCGCTGAAGGAAGTTTCGGCGTGGGTGCAGGTCGTCGCGGAATGGGCGATACGACCGGGCGGATCCTTGTGCCGAGTGGAAAACGATGCGGAGGAGGAACGATGAGGAGGCAGCTGATTGCTGAGTGGGCGCAGGGGCGTGCGCTGCTGAAAAGATGCTGATGAAGAGGAGTGACCAGGAGGCGGCGCGGATGATGCGGATGATGACAGCGGATGATGATGAGATGAGGAAGGCGGCTGATGAGACTGAGGTGGCAGAGGCAAAGAGGGTGAGGAGGACTAATGGCAGCAGATGAGGATGATGTGAAGAACAAGGGTTGACGATGATGCTGGAGGTGGAGGTGGAGATTGTGACGCGTAGAGGATGGCGGGATGAGAAGCAGCGCGGTAAGAAGAGAGAGATGGACAACCACTTTCTCTGCTTTCAGGAGAGTGACGGCTTGTTCCCCAGTTGGCCCTTCGGCGGGCAGGTTGACTGGTGGTGTCTGATATCTTGTCAGCTGGAGGAAGTTGGTTGTAGCAGAGGAAGGCAGGCAGCGGGCAAAGGCACTGGACCGCTGATGTCAGGAGAGTGATGACTTGTTCCCCAGTTGGCTCGGAAATGGGAGCAGGAAGACTGGTGGTGTCCGATATCCTGACGACGGCAGTTTGGGTTGCGGCTGCTGACAGAGCAAGAAGGCGATGCGAGAAGGCGGCTCAAGATGATGGGTGCAAGTGGGCTGAGGATGACAAGGCAGAAGTAGCAAATGAGGCGGATGAAAGAAGAGGAAAAGAAATGCTGAGGTGCTTGTAGGGGCAGGGGAGATGAGGGGCAGTGGGTAGCGAGCGGCAGGAAACTTCCAGGTAGTTGACGACAGACGGCGGCTCGGGAGCTGCTTGCGACTGTTGTGGACGTTGAGTCATCAAGGGTCAGCCACGGACACGGAATGGGCACAGGGCTTTCTCAGGAAGACATAGCGTTTCTTCAGCGCGAGGAATGCTCCAGGCGGTACCGCTGATGTCAGCTGCTGACGAAGCAGAGGGGCGCGAAGCGGCGGCAGCGGCGACAGAGGAATGCAGATCTCGGTGATGGAGTAGGTATGACGGCAGGGTGATGACGAGGTCACGGGGCACCAGGTGATGTCGCCTTATGCTCTGATACCATGTCAAAAGAATGCAAACAAGAGACTGACAGGTGCAGAAGCAGGCAGAAGCATCGGAACGAGCATCAGCGAAGAGATGGAAGCGAACACGGTTCCGAGAAGTTAGTCGCAGAGCTTGGAGAGAGAGCGGATAGTCATGGACGCAAGGTTGACGAGCAGCTTGAGAGACGAGGTGTGATAGAGAGGAATGATGGCTGGCTGAGCGAAGGAGAGAGAGTGACGAAGCGAAGAGTCGAGTATTGTGAGAGGCTGGCGAAGACAAGGTGCGTGCAGAGTGAAGGCACGGCGGCGAAGCTGCGGAACCAAAGGGAACAGGATAGACAGAACTTTTCTGGTCAATTCTGGGAGGGAATGAACATCCTCCATATATTCATCAGAACAGATAACCAAACTGATAACTAACGGCTTCTTGTGCGCTAGCCGGACGCGCTTGTGACAGGTTTATTACTTTATTAGGGGATCACTCGGCATGCTATCCGTTGGTTCAATGGGTTCACCGACAACGGCTAGCAGTTGCTTCTTACCGAGGTGGTTCCTACAACGGCTGAAGCACTATTGAGAGTTCAGAATATCCGAGAGGTGGGAGCAGGGTGTAGGCTGACCAGAGCCCGGGTCAGAGCTTGACTTCCTTCCCTGAGGATGAGGTGTCACCTTGACGAAGTCGCTTGATTCTGACAAACTCTGGCACAACTCTGGCACAACTCTGGCACAACTCTGGCACAACTCTGGCACAACTCTGGCACAACTCTGGCACAAATCTGGCACAACTCTGGCACAACTCTGGCACAACTCTGGCACAACTTTGGCACAACTCTGGCACAGCTCTGCCAAAACTCTAACACAACTCGGGCAAAACTCTGGCACAACTCTGGCACCACTCTGGCACAACCCTGGCACAACTCGGGCACAACTCTGGCACAACTCTGGCAAAACTCTGGCACAACTCTGGCACAATTTTGGCAGAACTCTGGCACAACTCTGGCAGAACTCTGGCACAACTCTGGCACAACTCAGGTAGAACTCTGGCACAACTCTGGTACAACTTTGGCACAACTCTGGCACAACTGTGGAACAACTCTGGCATAACTCTGGCACTACTCTGGCAAAACTCTGGCACAACTCTGGCACAATTTTGGCAGAACTCTGGCACAACTCTGGCAGAACTCTGGCACAACTCTGGCACAACTCAGGTAGAACTCTGGCACAACTCTGGTACAACTTTGGCACAACTCTGGCACAACTGTGGAACAACTCTGGCATAACTCTGGCACTACTCTGGCAAAACTCTGGCACAACTCTGGCACAATTTTGGCAGAACTCTGGCACAACTCTGGCAGAACTCTGGCACAACTCTGGCACAACTCAGGTAGAACTCTGGCACAACTCTGGTACAACTTTGGCACAACTCTGGCACAACTGTGGAACAACTCTGGCATAACTCTGGCACTACTCTGGCAAAACTCTGGCACAACTCTGGCACAATTTTGGCAGAACTCTGGCACAACTCTGGCAGAACTCTGGCACAACTCTGGCACAACTCAGGTAGAACTCTGGCACAACTCTGGTACAACTTTGGCACAACTCTGGCACAACTGTGGAACAACTCTGGCATAACTCTGGCACTACTCTGGCACAACTCTGGCACAACTCTGGCACAGCTCTGGCACAACTCTAGCACAACTCTGGCACAACTCTATGACAACTCTGGCACAACTCTGCCACAACTCTGGCACAAATCTGGCACAACTCTAGCACAACTCTGGCACAACTCTATGACAACTCTGGCACAACTCTGCCACAACCCTGGCACAACTCTGGCACACCTCTGGCACAACTGTGGCACAACCATGGCACAACTCTGGCACAACTGTGGCACAACTATGGCACAACTCTGGCAAAACTTTGGCACATCTCTGGAACAGCTATGACAAACCTCTAGCACAACTCGGGCACAACTCTGGCACAACTCTGGCACCACTCTGGCAGAACTCTGGCACAACTCTGGTACAACTCTAACACAACTCTGTAAAAACTCTAGCACAACTTTGACACAACTCTGGTATACCTCTGGCACAACTCTGGCTGAACTCTGGCACAACTCTGGCACAACTCTGGCACAACTCTGGCACAACTCTGGCACAACTCTGGCACAACTCTGGCACAACTCTGGCACAACTCTGGCACAACTCTGGTACAACTCTGATACAATTCTGGCACAACTCTGGCACAACCGTGGAACAACTCTCGCACAACCCTGGCACAACCCTGGCACAACTCTGGCACAACTCTGGCACAACTGTGGCACAACTCTGGCACAACTCTGGCACGACTCTGGCACAACCCTGGCACAATTCCGGCACAACTCTGGCACAACTCTGGTACAACTCTGATACAATTCTGGCACAACTCTGGCACAACCGTGGAACAACTCTCGCACAACCCTGGCACAACCCTGGCACAACTCTGGCACAACTCTGGCACAACTGTGGCACAACTCTGGCACAACTCTGGCACGACTCTGGCACAACCCTGGCACAATTCCGGCACAACTCTGGCACAACTCTGGTACAACTCTGATACAATTCTGGCACAACTCTGGCACAACCGTGGAACAACTCTCGCACAACCCTGGCACAACCCTGGCACAACTCTGGCACAACTCTGGCACAACTGTGGCACAACTCTGGCACAACTCTGGCACGACTCTGGCACAACCCTGGCACAATTCCGGCACAACTCTGGCACAACTCTGGTACAACTCTGATACAATTCTGGCACAACTCTGGCACAACCGTGGAACAACTCTCGCACAACCCTGGCACAACCCTGGCACAACTCTGGCACAACTCTGGCACAACTGTGGCACAACTCTGGCACAACTCTGGCACGACTCTGGCACAACCCTGGCACAATTCCGGCACAACTCTGGCACAACTCTGGTACAACTCTGATACAATTCTGGCACAACTCTGGCACAACCGTGGAACAACTCTCGCACAACCCTGGCACAACCCTGGCACAACTCTGGCACAACTCTGGCACAACTGTGGCACAACTCTGGCACAACTCTGGCACGACTCTGGCACAACCCTGGCACAATTCCGGCACAACTCTGGCACAACTCTGGTACAACTCTGATACAATTCTGGCACAACTCTGGCACAACCGTGGAACAACTCTCGCACAACCCTGGCACAACCCTGGCACAACTCTGGCACAACTCTGGCACAACTGTGGCACAACTCTGGCACAACTCTGGCACGACTCTGGCACAACCCTGGCACAATTCCGGCACAACTCTGGCACAACTCTGGTACAACTCTGATACAATTCTGGCACAACTCTGGCACAACCGTGGAACAACTCTCGCACAACCCTGGCACAACCCTGGCACAACTCTGGCACAACTCTGGCACAACTGTGGCACAACTCTGGCACAACTCTGGCACGACTCTGGCACAACCCTGGCACAATTCCGGCACAACTCTGGCACAACTCTGGTACAACTCTGATACAATTCTGGCACAACTCTGGCACAACCGTGGAACAACTCTCGCACAACCCTGGCACAACCCTGGCACAACTCTGGCACAACTCTGGCACAACTGTGGCACAACTCTGGCACAACTCTGGCACGACTCTGGCACAACCCTGGCACAATTCCGGCACAACTCTGGCACAACTCTGGTACAACTCTGATACAATTCTGGCACAACTCTGGCACAACCGTGGAACAACTCTCGCACAACCCTGGCACAACCCTGGCACAACTCTGGCACAACTCTGGCACAACTGTGGCACAACTCTGGCACAACTCTGGCACGACTCTGGCACAACCCTGGCACAATTCCGGCACAACTCTGGCACAACTCTGGTACAACTCTGATACAATTCTGGCACAACTCTGGCACAACCGTGGAACAACTCTCGCACAACCCTGGCACAACCCTGGCACAACTCTGGCACAACTCTGGCACAACTGTGGCACAACTCTGGCACAACTCTGGCACGACTCTGGCACAACCCTGGCACAATTCCGGCACAACTCTGGCACAACTCTGGTACAACTCTGATACAATTCTGGCACAACTCTGGCACAACCGTGGAACAACTCTCGCACAACCCTGGCACAACCCTGGCACAACTCTGGCACAACTCTGGCACAACTGTGGCACAACTCTGGCACAACTCTGGCACGACTCTGGCACAACCCTGGCACAATTCCGGCACAACTCTGGCACAACTCTGGTACAACTCTGATACAATTCTGGCACAACTCTGGCACAACCGTGGAACAACTCTCGCACAACCCTGGCACAACCCTGGCACAACTCTGGCACAACTCTGGCACAACTGTGGCACAACTCTGGCACAACTCTGGCACGACTCTGGCACAACCCTGGCACAATTCCGGCACAACTCTGGCACAACTCTGGTACAACTCTGATACAATTCTGGCACAACTCTGGCACAACCGTGGAACAACTCTCGCACAACCCTGGCACAACCCTGGCACAACTCTGGCACAACTCTGGCACAACTGTGGCACAACTCTGGCACAACTCTGGCACGACTCTGGCACAACCCTGGCACAATTCCGGCACAACTCTGGCACAACTCTGGTACAACTCTGATACAATTCTGGCACAACTCTGGCACAACCGTGGAACAACTCTCGCACAACCCTGGCACAACCCTGGCACAACTCTGGCACAACTCTGGCACAACTGTGGCACAACTCTGGCACAACTCTGGCACGACTCTGGCACAACCCTGGCACAATTCCGGCACAACTCTGGCACAACTCTGGTACAACTCTGATACAATTCTGGCACAACTCTGGCACAACCGTGGAACAACTCTCGCACAACCCTGGCACAACCCTGGCACAACTCTGGCACAACTCTGGCACAACTGTGGCACAACTCTGGCACAACTCTGGCACGACTCTGGCACAACCCTGGCACAATTCCGGCACAACTCTGGCACAACTCTGGTACAACTCTGATACAATTCTGGCACAACTCTGGCACAACCGTGGAACAACTCTCGCACAACCCTGGCACAACCCTGGCACAACTCTGGCACAACTCTGGCACAACTGTGGCACAACTCTGGCACAACTCTGGCACGACTCTGGCACAACCCTGGCACAATTCCGGCACAACTCTGGCACAACTCTGGTACAACTCTGATACAATTCTGGCACAACTCTGGCACAACCGTGGAACAACTCTCGCACAACCCTGGCACAACCCTGGCACAACTCTGGCACAACTCTGGCACAACTGTGGCACAACTCTGGCACAACTCTGGCACGACTCTGGCACAACCCTGGCACAATTCCGGCACAACTCTGGCACAACTCTGGTACAACTCTGGCACAGCTCTGGCACACCTCTGGCACAACTCTGGCACAACTCTGGCACAGCTCTAGCACAACTCTAGCACAACTCTGGCACAACCCTGGTACAACTCTGGCACAACTCTGGCACACCTCTTGCAGAACTGTGGAACAACTCTGGCACAACTCTGGCACGACTCTGGCACAACTCGGGCAGAACTCTGGCACCACTCCGGCACAACTCCGGCACAACTCTGGCACAACTCTGGCACAACTCTGGCACAACTCTGGCACGACTACGGCACAACTTTGGCACAGCGCTAGCACAACTCTTGCACAACTCTGGCACAACTCTGTCGGAAATAAAGAAGAGAAACGAGTGCAAAGGCCGGAGCACATCCGAGCACTCACAATAAAAGAACCGAACGTATCTCAACGGATACTCACAACCGAGAACCGTGCGCCGACACTATCACGTCCTCAAGTCTCGGAGCACCTCGACAAACTGCGCCCCGGCAAAACCTTTGTAACACGTCTCTCGAAGAACACGAACTGGCGCTTCCATCTCAGAGGCGTCCTAGCGAAGCCCAAGCACCACTACTTCAAGATAGCTTAGTCCAATGTACCCTTACTTCCGCTATTCTATCAATCAATCATTTCCTTCCATCACTTTTGCAACTTCCATCACTTCCATCCTCGGTCAACTGCCTGTCTCGCATCGCTCAGTTCCGGAACTTGTTACTACCAACCCGCTCAACTCATAACTTGCGTTAAGTCGCGCCACTAGGCCTCCCGTGTCGCCCTTTCCCTTCCGCAAATTCATGACATGGTATCAGAGCACTAGGTTCCCAGCCCTGGCTAACAGGCCACCATGATTCCAGTAATCTTCTTCACAGTTGCAACTGTGGTTGTTTGCCTCCTTCCATCTCGGGCCGCGCCAGATCATGACAACAGGGACGGTGGTTCGCCACCTGAGCCCTCCATTCTCGATGTCGCACAAGTCTCCGTTCAAAACGGAGAACCTCCTCTGCTAACTCTTCTCGCAACTTCTGCCTCCCTCTACATTGAACAAGTACTCGACTCAGGGTGTGCTATCCATGCTCTCAAGGATGCTGACATCACCACACCACTGGCAACACCAGTAACCATCACTGGTGCTACCAAGGGAATGACGTCACTCTGCCTCTACTCCGCTACTCTCATATCTCCGGCAGCACCAAGTGGACAGATCCGGGGCTATCATACTCCTGAACTTCGACACAACCTCCTCTCCGTTCATCAACTCCAAAAGGAAGGTGTAAGCATCTTCTTTCCCGCCTATGGTTCAGAAGCCCAACTGATGACAGTGGACAACAAACCATTGGCAACCTTCACAGTTCGCAACAACCTCTATCGACTGCAGATTCCTTGCACAACAGCAATCTTTGCTGTTGAAACCGACGGTCAACCCTCCACCTGTGACTGCCGCAGCCTCTCACATCCTCTACTCCTACAGCATCACCGCCTTGGTCACCCAAATTTCAATGCAATTCTCCGACTTCAGGCCAAAAATATGGTCAAAGGCTTGCCACGGCTCTCCCCACTAACTCGTCTTGCAGGACCACCTTGCATTGCTTGCAGTCCTGGAAAACTAAAAGCATCCCCTCACCCTCCTCGAGTCGCTCGAGCAGCAAGAACTCTTGACATCCTTCACATGGATCTTGTGGGACCAATTCGTCCCACCTCCCTTCAAGGCTATGAGTACTTCCTCACCATCGTGGATGACCATTCTCGCTTTGGTGCCACAATTCCTCTCAAGTCTAAGGCCGATGCCAAGCCTGCTTTCATCAAGTGGTCAAAGTATCAGATGAACCGCCTCAACCGGTCCATTGGCAAAATCTGGACAGACAGAGGTGGTGAATTCCTATCTCATGAACTCCGTGAATTCCTGGCAGAACACGGGATTGGGCATGAGATGAGTGTCACAGAAGCGCCCGAGCAGAATGGAGTGGCAGAAAGACGGAATGGTGACCTGGTCGCTCTCACGCGCACTCTACTTGTGCATGCTGGAGCACCGGAGACTTTCTGGACCTATGCACTCCGCTATGCCACCAGGGTTCACAACTATTATCCAGCCAAGCATCTTCCCGACATCACTCCAGCGGAACTCTGGCTGGGGTACAAGCCAGATGTCTCCAAACTTCGAGTCTGGGGTTCTACAGCCTACGTCCTACTCAAGAAAACTGACAGAGCTCACGCACATCTCTCCAAAGTCGGTCCACGAGCCTCGCGCCGCATGTTCGTGGGATTCTCTCTCAACTCCCCTGGATACTTATTCTACGAGCCTGACCTCAAACGGGAAACCTGCAGCACAGATGTCCACTTTGATGAAATCTCCTTTCTTCCGAAAATCGGCTCCAGTCTCCACTACTCCTCTCACCTGGACACTCTTTCCAGAACAGGCCGCAGTGGCCATAACCCCGGCCGCCTTACCTCCAGCAGTCACTCCCGCCATACCAGCAACTCCTCCAACGGCGACCACTCCACCAACCCTCTCTCCTACACACACTCCCACACAACCACGACCAACAGTACTACCACCACTCACTCCTCTCACTCCTGACGATGATTTCGAAACCGTCTCAGAACATCTGCCAACATTTGGACGACCACTTCCCTCAGCAGGAGTAGTTCCTCCTCCAGCCGCAGCAGCACCTGCACCAACAACAGCAGCAGACACAGCAACCACAGCATGTGGGGCACCAGTCCCAAAAGTGACACCCGTAACAGAACAGGTGCTCCGACGGTCTACCAGAAACAGAACCGCAGCCTCCCTTATCACCCTAACTGACACAGATGGAGACCTTAACATCCAGGAAGATCGACAGGTAGAGATTCTTCAAACCTCCTTCCTGCCCTCCTGGATTGCAGCTGGAGATGGCCTCAATTCTCTTCGAAGACCAACTCCTCCAATGAATCCGCAACGACGACGCTATCCTCGACTTCCTCTACTCAGCACCACCATTACCACAGCTCCCATCGCCACCCGCAGCACGTATACAGAAGCCGTAAACGGGCCACAAGCAGACCAGTGGCAAGCCGCCATTGCCAACGAACTGGCCTCCTTCAAGGCTACCTCCACCTACACTGATGTACCACGACCAGCTCACACCAATGTGGTCACAGGGAAATGGGTCTTCCGCGTAAAGACTCATTTGGGGAAGCCACCAGAATGCAAAGCCCGCTATGTGGCAAAGGGGTTCTCACAGCGATATGGCGTGGACTTCTTTGAAACCTTTTCACCAACTGCCAAGCTGACCACTCTACGAGCCCTACTACACATTGCAGCCACTAAAGGCATGGAGCTGCATGCCATGGACGTGTCCACAGCCTTTCTCCAAGGGGATCTGAACGAAACTATCTACCTGGCGTGTCCGGAAGGCTACACACCAGACCAGCCTAACACTGTTTGGAAGCTACATCGCCCAGTCTATGGGCTCAAACAGTCTCCTCGAGAATGGCATGCCAAACTCCGANTTTTCACCAACTGCCAAGCTGACCACTCTACGAGCCCTACTACACATTGCAGCCACTAAAGACATGGAGCTGCATGCCATGGACGTGTCCACAGCCTTTCTCCAAGGGGATCTGAACGAAACTATCTACCTGGCGTGTCCGGAAGGCTACACACCAGACCAGCCTAACACTGTTTGGAAGCTACATCGCCCAGTCTATGGGCTCAAACAGTCTCCTCGAGAATGGCATGCCAAACTCCAAACAACTCTCCTTGACCTGGGATTCACAGTTTCCACTGCCGATCCCAGTCTGTTCCTACGCTCCCGACCAGATGAGCAAACCTACATCCTGGTCTACGTGGACGATCTTGCTCTCGCCTCCAACAATCCCAGTGCTCTCCAGGATCTGAAGCAAGCACTTCTAGAACGTTTCATCATGAAACATCTTGGGGAACTGACCCATTATCTGGGAATTGACATCAAAAGGGACCGAGAGAAGCGACTCATCACTCTGTCCCAAGAACCCTACATTGCCTCACTTCTGAAGCACTTCGGACTTGACAACAGCAACGGAGCCCCAACTCCTATGACGGTGGACCACAAGCTTACCTCGCCAGCACACACAGTCTCATCGCCTTCCCCAGAACCTTATCCTGAGCTGGTGGGATCACTCATGTATGCCATGGTCTGCACTCTCCCCGACCTTGCTTTCCCCCTTAGTGTTCTTTCACGATACGTTGGAGAAGGAAATCACAGTGACCAACACTGGAAAGCAGCAAAACGAGTTCTGAGGTACCTAGGAGAGACCGCCTCCTTCTATCTTGAGCTGGGAGGAACTCAGCCAATTACACTGGAAGGACACAGCGACTCGTCCTGGGCAGATGATCAAGCCAACCGAAAATCGTCACAGGGTTACGGCTTTCACCTTGGCTCTGGACTGATCAGCTGGTGATCCACCAGGTCCTCTTCTGTTTCACTCTCATCCTGTGAAGCTGAACTGTACACAGGTACAATGGCTGCCCAAGAAGCCATCTGGCTGAAACATCTCCTACAAGACCTGGGATACCCGCAGCCACTCCCAGTCTTGTGGTGTGACAATCGAAGCACCATCGCTCTCACAGAGAATCCAGTCTACCATGGACGAACCAAACACATCGAGCTGTGCTACTTCTTCATCAGGGAAAAAGTGCAGGAAAAAGAACTCCTGGTTCGACATGTAGTCTCGAAGGCCAACAGGGCTGACATCTTCACAAAAGCCCTAGACCAGGCCCAACATGCAACCCTGGTGTACCTTCTGGGTCTCAGGACCAGAGACACCTGAAACTTCCATACTGGTTTCCCTTCACGGGGGGTGTCGGAAATAAAGAAGAGAAACCAGTGCAAAGGCCGGAGAACATCCGAGCACTCACAATAAAAGAACCGAACGTATCTCAACGGATACGCACAACCGAGAACCGTGCGCCGACACTATCACGTCCTCAAGTCTCGGAGCACCTCGACAAACTGCGCCCCGGCGAAACCTTCGGAACACGTCTCTCGAAGAACACGAACTGGCACTTCCATCTCGCAGGGGTCCTAGCGAAGCCCAAGCACCACTACTTTCAGGTAGCTTAGTCCAATGTACTCTTGCTTCCGCTATTCTATCAACCGATCATTTCCTTCCATCACTTTTGCAACTGCCATCACTTCCATCCTCGGTCAACTGCCTGTCTCGCATCGCCCAGTTCCGGAACTTGTTACTACCAACCCGCTCAACTCATAACTTGTGTTATGTCGCGCCACGAGGCCTCCCGTGTTGCCCTTTCCCTTCTGCAAATTCCTGACAAACTCTTGTACAACTCTGGCACAACTCTGGCACACCTCTTGGACAACTGTGGAAAAACTCTGGCACAACTCTGGCACGACTCTGGCACAACTCTGGTACAACTCCGGCACAACTCTGGCACATATCTGGTACAACTCTGATACAATTCTGGCACAACTCTGGCACAACCCTAGCACAACCCTGGCACAAATCTGGCACAACTCTGGTACAACTCTGGCACAACTCCGGCACAACTATGGCACAATCTGGCACAACTCTCGCACAACTCTGGCACAACTCTGGCACAAGTCTTGCACAACTTTGAGACAACTCTGGCACAACTCTGGCACAACTTTGACCCAACTCTGGCAAGACTCTGGCAGAACTCTGGCACAACTCTGGCACAACCCTGGCACAACTCTGGAACAACTCTGGTACAGCTCTGGCACAACTCTGGCACAACTCTGGCACGACTCTGGCACAACTCTGGTACAACTCCGGCACAACTCTGGCACAACTCTGGCACAAGTCTTGCACAACTTTGAGACAACTCTGGCACAACTCTGGCACAACTTTGACCCAACTCTGGCAAGACTCTGGCAGAACTCTGGCACAACTCTGGAAAACCTCTAGCACAACTCTGGCACAATTCTGGAACAACTATGGCACAACTCCGGCACAACTCTAGCACAACTCTGGCACAACTCTGGTACAACTCTGGCACAACTCCGGCACAACTCTGGCAAAACTCTGGCACAACTCTGGCACAACTCTGGCACAGCTCTGGCACAAGTCTGGCACAACTCTGGCACAAATCTGGCACAATTCTGGCACAACTATGGCACAAATCTGGCACAACTCTGGTACAACTCTGGCACAACTCCGGCACAACTCTGGCACAACTCTGGCACAACTCTGGCAAAACTCTGGCAAAACGTTGGCACGACTCTGGCACAGCTCTGCCAAAACTCTAGCACAACTCGGGCACAACTCTGGCACAACTCTGGCACCACACTGAAAGTTTTGCCATAGGTGTGCCAGAGTTGTGCCAGAGTTGTGGCAGAGTTCTGCTAGAGCTGTGCCAGCGTTATGCCAGGGTTGTCCCAGAGTTGTACCAGAGTTGTGCCAGAGTTGTGCCAAAGTTGTGCCAGAGTTGTGCCAGAGTTGTGCCCGAGGTGTGCTAGCTTTTTGTCAGAGATGTGCCAGAGCTGTGCCATAGTTGTGCCATAGTTGTGCCAGAGTTGTGCTAGAGTTGTACCAGCGTTGTGCCAGAGTTATGCTGTAGTTATGCCAGAGTTGTGCCAGAGTTGTGCCATAGTTGTGCCAGAGTTGTTCCAGATTTGTTCCAGCGTTGTGCCAGAGTTGTGCCGGAGTTGTGCCAGAGTTGTGCCAGAGTTGTG
>SZWC01003158.1:0-16215 GCA_023375785.1 Penium margaritaceum | reverse complement strand
AGTTGTGCCAGAGTTGTGCCAGAGTTGTGCCAGAGTTGTGCCAGAGTTGTGCTAGAGTTGTGCCCGGGTTGTGCTAGCGTTTTGTCAGAGCTGTGCCATAGTTGTGCCAGAGTAGTGCCAGAGTTGTGCTATAGTTGTGCCAGAATTATGCCAGAGTTGTGCCAGAGTTGTGCCAGAGCTGTGCCAGCGTTATGCCAGAGTTACGTCTGAGTTGTGCCAGAGTTGTGCCAGAGTTGTGCCAGAGCGGTCCCTGAGTTGTACTAGCGTTTTGTCCGGTCTGTGCGAGAGCTGTGCCAGAGTTGTGTCAGAGTTGTGTTAGAGTTGTGCCAGAGTCGTGCCAGAGTTGTGCCAGAGTTTTGCTATAGTTGTGCCGGACTTGTGCCGGAGTTGTGCCAGAGCTGTGCCAGAGCCGTGCCAGAGTTGTGCCAGAGTTGTGCCAGAGTGGTGCCAGAGTTGTGCCAGAGTTGTGCCAGAGTTGTGCGAGAGTTGTGCCAGAGTTCTGCCAGAGTTGTGCCAGAGTTGTGCCAGAGTTGGGCCAGAGTTGTGCCAGCGTTTTGCCTGAGCTATGCCAGAGCTATGCCAGAGTTCTGCCAGAGTTGTGCCAGAGTTGTGCCAGAGTTGGGCCAGAGTTGTGCCAGCGTTTTGCCTGAGCTATGCCAGAGCTATGCCAGAGTTCTGCCAGAGTTGTGCCAGAGTTGTGCCAGAGTTGGGCCAGAGTTGTGCCAGCGTTTTGCCTGAGCTATGCCAGAGCTATGCCAGAGTTCTGCCAGAGTTGTGCCAGAGTTGTGCCAGAGTTGGGCCAGAGTTGTGCCAGCGTTTTGCCTGAGCTATGCCAGAGCTATGCCAGAGTTCTGCCAGAGTTGTGCCAGAGTTGTGCCAGAGTTGGGCCAGAGTTGTGCCAGCGTTTTGCCTGAGCTATGCCAGAGCTATGCCAGAGTTCTGCCAGAGTTGTGCCAGAGTTGTGCCAGAGTTGGGCCAGAGTTGTGCCAGCGTTTTGCCTGAGCTATGCCAGAGCTATGCCAGAGTTCTGCCAGAGTTGTGCCAGAGTTGTGCCAGAGTTGGGCCAGAGTTGTGCCAGCGTTTTGCCTGAGCTATGCCAGAGCTATGCCAGAGTTCTGCCAGAGTTGTGCCAGAGTTGTGCCAGAGTTGGGCCAGAGTTGTGCCAGCGTTTTGCCTGAGCTATGCCAGAGCTATGCCAGAGTTCTGCCAGAGTTGTGCCAGAGTTGTGCCAGAGTTGGGCCAGAGTTGTGCCAGCGTTTTGCCTGAGCTATGCCAGAGCTATGCCAGAGTTCTGCCAGAGTTGTGCCAGAGTTGTGCCAGAGTTGGGCCAGAGTTGTGCCAGCGTTTTGCCTGAGCTATGCCAGAGCTATGCCAGAGTTCTGCCAGAGTTGTGCCAGAGTTGTGCCAGAGTTGGGCCAGAGTTGTGCCAGCGTTTTGCCTGAGCTATGCCAGAGCTATGCCAGAGTTCTGCCAGAGTTGTGCCAGAGTTGTGCCAGAGTTGGGCCAGAGTTGTGCCAGCGTTTTGCCTGAGCTATGCCAGAGCTATGCCAGAGTTCTGCCAGAGTTGTGCCAGAGTTGTGCCAGAGTTGGGCCAGAGTTGTGCCAGCGTTTTGCCTGAGCTATGCCAGAGCTATGCCAGAGTTCTGCCAGAGTTGTGCCAGAGTTGTGCCAGAGTTGGGCCAGAGTTGTGCCAGCGTTTTGCCTGAGCTATGCCAGAGCTATGCCAGAGTTCTGCCAGAGTTGTGCCAGAGTTGTGCCAGAGTTGGGCCAGAGTTGTGCCAGCGTTTTGCCTGAGCTATGCCAGAGCTATGCCAGAGTTCTGCCAGAGTTGTGCCAGAGTTGTGCCAGAGTTGGGCCAGAGTTGTGCCAGCGTTTTGCCTGAGCTATGCCAGAGCTATGCCAGAGTTCTGCCAGAGTTGTGCCAGAGTTGTGCCAGAGTTGGGCCAGAGTTGTGCCAGCGTTTTGCCTGAGCTATGCCAGAGCTATGCCAGAGTTCTGCCAGAGTTGTGCCAGAGTTGTGCCAGAGTTGGGCCAGAGTTGTGCCAGCGTTTTGCCTGAGCTATGCCAGAGCTATGCCAGAGTTCTGCCAGAGTTGTGCCAGAGTTGTGCCAGAGTTGGGCCAGAGTTGTGCCAGCGTTTTGCCTGAGCTATGCCAGAGCTATGCCAGAGTTCTGCCAGAGTTGTGCCAGAGTTGTGCCAGAGTTGGGCCAGAGTTGTGCCAGCGTTTTGCCTGAGCTATGCCAGAGCTATGCCAGAGTTCTGCCAGAGTTGTGCCAGAGTTGTGCCAGAGTTGGGCCAGAGTTGTGCCAGCGTTTTGCCTGAGCTATGCCAGAGCTATGCCAGAGTTCTGCCAGAGTTGTGCCAGAGTTGTGCCAGAGTTGGGCCAGAGTTGTGCCAGCGTTTTGCCTGAGCTATGCCAGAGCTATGCCAGAGTTCTGCCAGAGTTGTGCCAGAGTTGTGCCAGAGTTGCGCCCGAGTTGTGCTAGAGTTTTCTCAGAGCTGTGCCAGAGTTGTGCCAGAGTTGTGCCAGAGTTTTGCTATACTTAAGCCAGATGTGTGCCAGAGTTGTGCCAGATTGTTGCCAGAGTTGTGCCAGAGTTGTGCGAGAGCTGTGCCAGCGTTATGCCCGAGTTGTGCCAGAGTTGTGCCAGTGTCGTGCCAGAACTGTGCCAGAGTTGTGCAAGGGTTGTGCCAGAGTTGTGCCCGACTTGTGCTAGCGTTTTGTCAGAGTTGTGGCAGAGCTGTGCCATAGTTGTGTTAGAGTTGTGCCAGAGTTGTGCCAGAGTTGTGCCAGCGTTGTGCCAGAGTTGTGCCAGAGTTGTGCTAGAGTTGTGCGAGAGCTGTGCCAGAGTTGTGCCAGAGTTGTGCCAGAGTTTTTCCCGACTTGTGCTAGAGTTTTGTCAGAGCTGTGCCAGAGGAGTCTCACAGTTGTGCCAGAGTTGTGCTATAGTTGTGCCAGAGTTGTGCCAGAGATGTGCCATAGGTGTGCCAGAGTTGTGCCAGAGTTGTGCCACAGTTGTGCCACAGTTGTGCCAGCGTTGTGCCAGAGTTGTGCCAGAGTTGTGCCAGAGTTGTGCCAGAGTTGTGCCAGAGTTGTGCCAGAGTTGTGCCACAGCTGTGCCAGCGTTATGCCAGAGTTGTGCCAGCGTTGTGCCAGAGTTGTGCCAGAGTTGTGCCAGAGTTGTGCCAGAGTTGTGCCAGAGTTGTGCCAGAGTTGTGCCACAGCTGTGCCAGCGTTATGCCAGAGTTGTGCCAGAGCTGTTCCAAAGCTGTGCCAGCGTTATGCCAGAGTTGTGCCAGCGTTGTGCCAGAGTTATGCCATAGTTATGCCACAGTTGTGCCAGCGTTGTGCCTGAGTTGTGCCAAAGTTGTGCCAAAGTTGTGCCTAAGTTGTACCAGAGTTGTGCCAGAGATGTGCCAGAGTTGTGCCAGAGTTGTACCAGAGTTGTCCCAGAGTTGTGCCAGACTTTTGCCAGACTTGTGCTAGAGTTCTACCAGAGTTGTGCCAGAGTTGTACCAGAGTTGTGCCAGAGTTGTGCCAGAGTTGTGCCAGAGTTGTGCCAGAGTTGTGCCAGAGTTGTGCCAGAGTTGTGCCAGAGTTGTGCCAGAGTTATGCCAGAGTTGTGCCAGAGGTGTACCAGAGTTGTGCCCGAGTTGTGCTAGAGTTTTGTCAGAGCAGTGCCAGAGGTATCTCAGTATTGTGCCAGAGTTGTGCAATATTTTTGCCATAGGTGTGCAAGGGTTGTGCCAGAGTTGTGCCCGAGTTGTGCCAGAGTTGTCCCAACGTTGTGACAGAGTTGTGCCACAGTTGTGCCATAGTTGTGCCATAGTTGTGCCAGAGTTTTGCCAGAGTTGTGCCAGAGTTTTGCCAGAGTTGTGCTAGAGTTGAGCTTGATTTGTGCTAGAGTGTTGTCTGAGCTGTGCCAGAGCTTTGCCATAAGTGTGCCACAGTTGTGCCAGTATTGTGCCAGCGTTGTGCTGGAGTTGTTCCATAGTTATACCAGTGTTGTGCTAGAGTTGTGCCAGAGTTGTGCAAGAGTTGTGCTAGAGTTGTGCCAGAGTTGTGCCAGAGTTGTGCCAGAGTTGTGCCAGAGCTGTGCCCGGGTTGTGCTAGCGTTTTGTGAGAGCTGTGCCAGAGCTGTTCCATAACTGTGCCAGAGTTGTGCCAGAGTTATGGCAGTGTTGTGCCCAAGTTGTGCTAGCGTTTTGTCACAGCTGTGCCAGAGTTGTGCCAGAGTTGTGCCAGAGGTGTTCTATAGTTGTGCCAGAGTTGTGCCAAAGCTGTGCCAGAGATGTGCGAGCGTTATGCTATAGTTGTGCCAGAGGTGTGCCGGAGCTGTGCCACAGCTGTGACAGCGTTATGCCAGAGTTGTGCTAGAGTTTTGCCAGAGTTGTGCCAGAGTTGTGCCAAAATGTGTTAGACTCGTGCCAGAGGTGTGCCAGAGTTGTGCTAGCGTTTTGTCAGAGCTGTGCGAGAGCTGTGCCATAGTTGTGCCAGAGTTCTGCCAGAGTTGTGCCAGAGTTGTTCCAGCGTTGTGACAGAGTTATGCCATATTTATGCCAGAGTTGTGCAAGAGTTGTGCCTGTGTTGTGCCAGAGGTTTTCCAGATTTGTTCCAGCGTTTTGCCAGAGTTGTGCCAAAG
Organism: Penium margaritaceum; assembly: GCA_023375785.1. Classification (NCBI taxonomy): domain Eukaryota; kingdom Viridiplantae; phylum Streptophyta; class Zygnematophyceae; order Desmidiales; family Peniaceae; genus Penium; species Penium margaritaceum. The sequence continues at coordinate 11,572 of SZWC01003158.1, read as the reverse complement.
TTCTGCCAGAGTTGTGGCAGGGTTGTGCCAGAGTTGTGCCAGAGTTGTGCCAGCGTTGTACCAGAGTTGTGCCAGAGTTGTGCCAGAGTTGTGCCAGAGTTGTGCCAGAGTTGTACCAGAGTTGTGCCAGAGTTGTTCCAGAGTTGTGCCAGAGTTGTGCCAGAGTTTTGCCAGAGTTTTGCCAGAGTTGTGCCAGAGTTGTGCGAGAGTTGTGCGAGAGTTGTGCGAGAGTTGTGCGAGAGTTGTGCGAGAGTTGTGCGAGAGTTGTGCGAGAGTTGTGCGAGAGTTGTGCGAGAGTTGTGCGAGAGTTGTGCGAGAGTTGTGCGAGAGTTGTGCGAGAGTTGTGCGAGAGTTGTGCGAGAGTTGTGCGAGAGTTGTGCGAGAGTTGTGCGAGAGTTGTGCGAGAGTTGTGCGAGAGTTGTGCGAGAGTTGTGCGAGAGTTGTGCGAGAGTTGTGCGAGAGTTGTGCGAGAGTTGTGCGAGAGTTGTGCGAGAGTTGTGCGAGAGTTGTGCGAGAGTTGTGCGAGAGTTGTGCGAGAGTTGTGCGAGAGTTGTGCGAGAGTTGTGCGAGAGTTGTGCGAGAGTTGTGCGAGAGTTGTGCGAGAGTTGTGCGAGAGTTGTGCGAGAGTTGTGCGAGAGTTGTGCGAGAGTTGTGCGAGAGTTGTGCGAGAGTTGTGCGAGAGTTGTGCGAGAGTTGTGCGAGAGTTGTGCGAGAGTTGTGCGAGAGTTGTGCCAGATTTGTGCCAGAGATGTGCCAGCGTTGTGCCAGAGTTGTGCCAGAGGTGGGCCAGAGTTGTGCCAGAGTTGTGCCCGAGTTGGGCTAGCATTTTGTCAGAGCTGTGCCAGAGTTGTGCCAGAGTTGTGCCAGAGTTGTGCTATAGTTGTGCCAGAGTTGTGCCAGAGCTGTGCCAGAGCTGTGCCAGCGTTATGCTATAGTTGTGCCAGAGTTGTGCCAGAGCTGTGCCAGAACTGTGCCAGCGTTATGCCAGAGTTGTGCCAGAGTTATGCCAGAGTTGTGCCAGCGTTGTGCTAAAGTTGTCCCATAGTTATGCCAGAGTTGTGCCAGAGTTGTGCAAGAGTTGTGCCAAAGTTGTTTCAGAGTTGTGCCAGAATTGTGCGAGCGTTGTGCCAGAGTTGTGCCAGAGTTGTGCCAGAGTTGTGCCATAGCTGTGCCCGAGTTGTGCTAGCGTTTTGTGAGACCATTGCCAGAGCTGTTCCATAACTGTGCCAGAGTTGTGCCAGAGTTGTGCCGGAGTTGTACCAGAGTTGTGCCAGAGTTGTGCCAGAGTTGTGCCAGAGTTGTGCCAGAGTTGTACAAGAGTTGTGCCAGAGTTGTGCCAGAGTTGTGCCAGAGTTGTGCCCGAGTTGTGCCAGAGTTGTGCCCGAGTTGTGCCAGAGTTGTGCCCGAGTTGTGCCAGAGTTGTGCCCGAGTTGTGCCAGAGTTGTGCCCGAGTTGTGCCAGAGTTGTGCCCGAGTTGTGCCAGAGTTGTGCCCGAGTTGTGCCAGAGTTGTGCCCGAGTTGTGCCAGAGTTGTGCCCGAGTTGTGCCAGAGTTGTGCCCGAGTTGTGCCAGAGTTGTGCCCGAGTTGTGCCAGAGTTGTGCCCGAGTTGTGCCAGAGTTGTGCCCGAGTTGTGCCAGAGTTGTGCCCGAGTTGTGCCAGAGTTGTGCCCGAGTTGTGCCAGAGTTGTGCCCGAGTTGTGCCAGAGTTGTGCCCGAGTTGTGCCAGAGTTGTGCCCGAGTTGTGCCAGAGTTGTGCCCGAGTTGTGCCAGAGTTGTGCCCGAGTTGTGCCAGAGTTGTGCCCGAGTTGTGCCAGAGTTGTGCCCGAGTTGTGCCAGAGTTGTGCCCGAGTTGTGCCAGAGTTGTGCCCGAGTTGTGCCAGAGTTGTGCCCGAGTTGTGCCAGAGTTGTGCCCGAGTTGTGCCAGAGTTGTGCCCGAGTTGTGCCAGAGTTGTGCCCGAGTTGTGCCAGAGTTGTGCCCGAGTTGTGCCAGAGTTGTGCCCGAGTTGTGCCAGAGTTGTGCCCGAGTTGTGCCAGAGTTGTGCCCGAGTTGTGCCAGAGTTGTGCCCGAGTTGTGCCAGAGTTGTGCCCGAGTTGTGCCAGAGTTGTGCCCGAGTTGTGCCAGAGTTGTGCCCGAGTTGTGCCAGAGTTGTGCCCGAGTTGTGCCAGAGTTGTGCCCGAGTTGTGCCAGAGTTGTGCCCGAGTTGTGCCAGAGTTGTGCCCGAGTTGTGCCAGAGTTGTGCCCGAGTTGTGCCAGAGTTGTGCCCGAGTTGTGCCAGAGTTGTGCCCGAGTTGTGCCAGAGTTGTGCCCGAGTTGTGCCAGAGTTGTGCCCGAGTTGTGCCAGAGTTGTGCCCGAGTTGTGCCAGAGTTGTGCCCGAGTTGTGCCAGAGTTGTGCCCGAGTTGTGCCAGAGTTGTGCCCGAGTTGTGCCAGAGTTGTGCCCGAGTTGTGCCAGAGTTGTGCCCGAGTTGTGCCAGAGTTGTGCCCGAGTTGTGCCAGAGTTGTGCCCGAGTTGTGCCAGAGTTGTGCCCGAGTTGTGCCAGAGTTGTGCCCGAGTTGTGCCAGAGTTGTGCCCGAGTTGTGCCAGAGTTGTGCCCGAGTTGTGCCAGAGTTGTGCCCGAGTTGTGCCAGAGTTGTGCCCGAGTTGTGCCAGAGTTGTGCCCGAGTTGTGCCAGAGTTGTGCCCGAGTTGTGCCAGAGTTGTGCCCGAGTTGTGCCAGAGTTGTGCCCGAGTTGTGCCAGAGTTGTGCCCGAGTTGTGCTAGAGTTGTGCCAGAGTTGTGCCACAGTTGTGCCAGCGTTGTCCCAGAGTTGTGCCAGAGTTGTGCCAGAGTTGTACCAGAGTTGTGCCCGAGTTGTGCTAGCGTTTTGTCAGAGTTGTGCCAGAGTTGTGCCAGAGTTGTGCCAGAGTTGTGCTATAGTTATGCCACAGTTGTGCCAGAGCTGTGCTAGAGCTGTGCCAGCGTTATGGTATAATTGTGCCGGAGTTGTGCCAGAGCTGTGCCAGAGCTGTGCCAGCGTTATGCCAGAGTTGTGCCAGAGCTGTGCCAGAGTTGTGCCAGCGTTATGCCAGAGTTTTGCCAGAGTTGTGCTAGAGTTTTGCCAGAGTTCTGCCAGAGTTGTGCCAGAGTTGTGCCAGACTCGTGCCAGAGTTGTGCCAGAGTTGTGCTAGCGTTTTGTCAGAGCTGTGCCAGAGCTGTGCCATAGTTGTGCCTGAGTTCTGCCAGAGTTGTGCCAGAGTTGTGCCAGCGCTGTGACAGAGTTACGCCATGTTTATTCCAGACTTGTGCCAGAGTTGTGCCTGTGTTGTGCCAGAGGTTTTCCAGATTTGTTCCAGCGTTGTGCCAGTGTTGTGCCAGAGTTCTGCCAGAGTTGTGCCAGAGTTGTGCTAGAGTTGTGCCAGAGTTGTGCCAGAGTTGTACCAGAGTTGTGCCAGAGTTGTGCCAGAGTTGTGCCAGAGTCGTGCCAGAGTTGTGCCGGAGTAGTGCCAGGTTTTGCCAGAATTGTGCCATAGTTCTGCCAGAGTTGTCCCAGAGTTGTACCAGAGTTGTGTCAGAGTTGTGCCAGAGTTGTGCCAGAGTTGTGCCAGAGTTGTGCCAGAGCTGTGCCAGAGTTGAGCCAGAGTTGTGCTAGAGTTGTGCCAGAGTTGTGCCAAAGTTGTGCCCGAATTGTGCCAGAGTTGTGCCAGAGTTGTGCCAGAGTTGTGCCAGAGTTGTGTCAGACTTATGCCAGAACTGTGCCAGAGTTGTGCCATAGTTGTGCTGGAGTTGTGCCAGATTTATGCCAGAGGTGTGCCAGAGTTGTGCTAGAGTTGTGCCAGAGTTGTGCCAGAGTTGTGCTAGAGTTGTGCCAGAGTTGTGCCAGAGTTGTGCCAAAGTTGTGCCCAAGTTGTGCTAGCATTTTGTCAGAGCTGTGGCAGAGGAGTCTGAGAGTTGTGCCAGAGTTGTGCTATACTTGTGCCAGAGTTGTGCCAGATATGTGCCATAGGTGTGCCAGAGTTGTGCCATAGTTGTGCCAGAGTTGTGCCACAGTTGTGCCAGCGTTGTTCCAGAGTTGTGCCAAAGATGAGCAAGAGTTGTGCCAGAGTTGTTCCAGAGTTGTGCCAGAGTTGTGCCAGAGTTGTGCCAGAGTTGTGCCCGAGTTGTGGTAGCGTTTTGTCAGAGCTGTGCCAGAGTTAAGCCAGAGTTGTACCAGAGTTGTGCTATAGTTGTGCCAGAGTCGTGCCAGAGCTGTGCCAGAGCTGTGCCAGTGTTATGATATAGTTGTGCCAGAGTTGTGCCAGAGCTGTGCAAGAGCTGTGCCAGCGTTATGCCAGAGCTGTGCCAGAGTCGTGCCATCGTTGTGCTAGAGTTGTGCCATAGTTATGCCAGAGTTGTGCCAGAGTTGTGCCAGAGCTGTGCAAGAGCTGTGCCAGCGTTATGCCAGAGCTGTGCCAGAGTCGTGCCATCGTTGTGCTAGAGTTGTGCCATAGTTATGCCAGAGTTGTGCCAGAGTTGTGCCAGAGTTGTGCAATAGTTGTGCCGGAGTTGTGCCAGAGTTGTGCCAGAGTTGTGCGAGAGTTGTGCCAGAGTTGTGCCCGAGTTGTGCCAGAGTTGTGTGAGAGCTATGCCCGAGTTGAGCTATACCCGAGCTGTGCCTGAGCTGTTCCATAACTGTGCCAGAGTTGTGCCAGAGTTTTGGCAGAGTTGTACAAGAGTTGTGCCAGAGTTGTGCCAGAGTTGTGCCAGAGTTGTGCTAGAGTTGTACCAGAGTTGTGCGAGAATTGTGCCAGAGTTGTGCCAATTTGTGCCAGAGTTCTGCCAGAGTTGTGCCAAAGTTATGCCAGAGTTGTGCTAGAGTTGAGCCCGAGTTGTGCTAGCGTTTTGTCAGAGCTGTGCCAGAGCTGTGCCATAGTTGTGCAACATTTGTACTATAGTTGTGCCAGAGTTGTGCCAGAGTTGTGCCAGAGCTGTGCAAGAGTTGTGCCCAAGTTGTGCCAGAGTTGTGCCAGAGTTGTGCCCGAGTTGTGCTAGAGTTTTGTCAGAGCTGTGCCAGAGGAGTCTCAGAGTTGTGCCAGAGTTGTGCCACAGCTGTGCCAGCGTTATGCCAGAGTTGTGCCAGCGTTGTGCCAGAGTTCTGCCAGAGTTGTGCCAGAGCTGTGCCAGAACTGTGCCAGCGTTATGCCAGAGTTGTGCCAGCGTTGTGCCAGAGTTCTGCCAGAGTTGTGCCAGAGCTGTGCCAGAACTGTGCCAGCGTTATGCCAGAGTTGTGCCAGCGTTGTGCCAGAGTTCTGCCAGAGTTGTGCCAGAGCTGTGCCAGAACTGTGCCAGCGTTATGCCAGAGTTGTGCCAGCGTTGTGCCAGAGTTCTGCCAGAGTTGTGCCAGAGCTGTGCCAGAACTGTGCCAGCGTTATGCCAGAGTTGTGCCAGCGTTGTGCCAGAGTTCTGCCAGAGTTGTGCCAGAGCTGTGCCAGAACTGTGCCAGCGTTATGCCAGAGTTGTGCCAGCGTTGTGCCAGAGTTCTGCCAGAGTTGTGCCAGAGCTGTGCCAGAACTGTGCCAGCGTTATGCCAGAGTTGTGCCAGCGTTGTGCCAGAGTTCTGCCAGAGTTGTGCCAGAGCTGTGCCAGAACTGTGCCAGCGTTATGCCAGAGTTGTGCCAGCGTTGTGCCAGAGTTCTGCCAGAGTTGTGCCAGAGCTGTGCCAGAACTGTGCCAGCGTTATGCCAGAGTTGTGCCAGCGTTGTGCCAGAGTTCTGCCAGAGTTGTGCCAGAGCTGTGCCAGAACTGTGCCAGCGTTATGCCAGAGTTGTGCCAGCGTTGTGCCAGAGTTCTGCCAGAGTTGTGCCAGAGCTGTGCCAGAACTGTGCCAGCGTTATGCCAGAGTTGTGCCAGCGTTGTGCCAGAGTTCTGCCAGAGTTGTGCCAGAGCTGTGCCAGAACTGTGCCAGCGTTATGCCAGAGTTGTGCCAGCGTTGTGCCAGAGTTCTGCCAGAGTTGTGCCAGAGCTGTGCCAGAACTGTGCCAGCGTTATGCCAGAGTTGTGCCAGCGTTGTGCCAGAGTTCTGCCAGAGTTGTGCCAGAGCTGTGCCAGAACTGTGCCAGCGTTATGCCAGAGTTGTGCCAGCGTTGTGCCAGAGTTCTGCCAGAGTTGTGCCAGAGCTGTGCCAGAACTGTGCCAGCGTTATGCCAGAGTTGTGCCAGCGTTGTGCCAGAGTTCTGCCAGAGTTGTGCCAGAGCTGTGCCAGAACTGTGCCAGCGTTATGCCAGAGTTGTGCCAGCGTTGTGCCAGAGTTCTGCCAGAGTTGTGCCAGAGCTGTGCCAGAACTGTGCCAGCGTTATGCCAGAGTTGTGCCAGCGTTGTGCCAGAGTTCTGCCAGAGTTGTGCCAGAGCTGTGCCAGAACTGTGCCAGCGTTATGCCAGAGTTGTGCCAGCGTTGTGCCAGAGTTCTGCCAGAGTTGTGCCAGAGCTGTGCCAGAACTGTGCCAGCGTTATGCCAGAGTTGTGCCAGCGTTGTGCCAGAGTTCTGCCAGAGTTGTGCCAGAGCTGTGCCAGAACTGTGCCAGCGTTATGCCAGAGTTGTGCCAGCGTTGTGCCAGAGTTCTGCCAGAGTTGTGCCAGAGCTGTGCCAGAACTGTGCCAGCGTTATGCCAGAGTTGTGCCAGCGTTGTGCCAGAGTTCTGCCAGAGTTGTGCCAGAGTTGTGCCAGAGTTGTGCCAGAGTTGTGCCAGAGCTTTGCCAGAGTTGTACCAAAGTTGTTCCAGAGTTGTGCCAGAGTTGTGCCAAAATTGTGCCAGAGTTGTGCTAAAGTTGTGCCAGAGGTGTACCAGAGTTGTGCCCGAGTCGTGCTAGAGTTTTGTCAGAGCTGTGCCAGAGGAATCTCAGTATTGTGCCAGAGTTGTGCAATATTTTTGCCATAGGTGTGCCAGAGTTGTGCCAGAGTTTTGCCTAAGTTGTGCCAGAGTTGTGCCAGCGTTGTGCCAGAGTTTTGCCATAGTTGTGCCAGAGTTGTGCCAGAGTTGTGCCAGAGTTGTGCCAGAGTTGTGCCTGAGTTTTGCCAGAGTTGTGCCAGAGTTGTGCCAAAGTTGTGCCAGAGTTGTGCCAGAGTTGTGCCAGAGTTGTGCCATAGTTGTGCCAGAGTTGTGCCAGAGTTGTGCCAGAGTTGTGCCAGAGTTGTGCCTGAGTTTTGCCAGAGTTGTGCCAGAGTTGTGCCAAAATCTCCTAAAATGTTGTCTAAGGTGAGCCAGAGCTATGCCATTATTGTGCCAGAGTTGTGCCAGAGTTGTGCCAGCGTTGTGCTAGAGTTGTCCCATAGTTATGCCAGAGTTGTGCTATTGTTGTGCCAGAGTTGTGCAAGAGTTGTGCCAGAGTTGTGCCAGAGTTGTGCCAGAGTTGTGCGAGAGTTGTGCCTAAGTTGTGCCAGAGTTGTGCCAGTGTTGTGCCAGAGCTGTGCCCGAGTTGTGCCAGAGTTGTGCCAGAGGTGTGCCAGAGTTGTGCCCGAGTTCTGCCAGAGTTGTGCCAGCGTTGTGCCAGAGTTTTGCCAGAGTTATGGCAAAGGTGTGCCAGAGTTGTGCCCGAGTTCTGCCAGAGTTGTGCCAGCGTTGTGCCAGAGTTTTGCCAGAGTTATGGCAAAGGTGTGCCAGAGTTGTGCCCGAGTTCTGCCAGAGTTGTGCCAGCGTTGTGCCAGAGTTTTGCCAGAGTTATGGCAAAGGTGTGCCAGAGTTGTGCCCGAGTTCTGCCAGAGTTGTGCCAGCGTTGTGCCAGAGTTTTGCCAGAGTTATGGCAAAGGTGTGCCAGAGTTGTGCCCGAGTTCTGCCAGAGTTGTGCCAGCGTTGTGCCAGAGTTTTGCCAGAGTTATGGCAAAGGTGTGCCAGAGTTGTGCCCGAGTTCTGCCAGAGTTGTGCCAGCGTTGTGCCAGAGTTTTGCCAGAGTTATGGCAAAGGTGTGCCAGAGTTGTGCCCGAGTTCTGCCAGAGTTGTGCCAGCGTTGTGCCAGAGTTTTGCCAGAGTTATGGCAAAGGTGTGCCAGAGTTGTGCCCGAGTTCTGCCAGAGTTGTGCCAGCGTTGTGCCAGAGTTTTGCCAGAGTTATGGCAAAGGTGTGCCAGAGTTGTGCCCGAGTTCTGCCAGAGTTGTGCCAGCGTTGTGCCAGAGTTTTGCCAGAGTTATGGCAAAGGTGTGCCAGAGTTGTGCCCGAGTTCTGCCAGAGTTGTGCCAGCGTTGTGCCAGAGTTTTGCCAGAGTTATGGCAAAGGTGTGCCAGAGTTGTGCCCGAGTTCTGCCAGAGTTGTGCCAGCGTTGTGCCAGAGTTTTGCCAGAGTTATGGCAAAGGTGTGCCAGAGTTGTGCCCGAGTTCTGCCAGAGTTGTGCCAGCGTTGTGCCAGAGTTTTGCCAGAGTTATGGCAAAGGTGTGCCAGAGTTGTGCCCGAGTTCTGCCAGAGTTGTGCCAGCGTTGTGCCAGAGTTTTGCCAGAGTTATGGCAAAGGTGTGCCAGAGTTGTGCCCGAGTTCTGCCAGAGTTGTGCCAGCGTTGTGCCAGAGTTTTGCCAGAGTTATGGCAAAGGTGTGCCAGAGTTGTGCCCGAGTTCTGCCAGAGTTGTGCCAGCGTTGTGCCAGAGTTTTGCCAGAGTTATGGCAAAGGTGTGCCAGAGTTGTGCCCGAGTTCTGCCAGAGTTGTGCCAGCGTTGTGCCAGAGTTTTGCCAGAGTTATGGCAAAGGTGTGCCAGAGTTGTGCCCGAGTTCTGCCAGAGTTGTGCCAGCGTTGTGCCAGAGTTTTGCCAGAGTTATGGCAAAGGTGTGCCAGAGTTGTGCCCGAGTTCTGCCAGAGTTGTGCCAGCGTTGTGCCAGAGTTTTGCCAGAGTTATGGCAAAGGTGTGCCAGAGTTGTGCCCGAGTTCTGCCAGAGTTGTGCCAGCGTTGTGCCAGAGTTTTGCCAGAGTTATGGCAAAGGTGTGCCAGAGTTGTGCCCGAGTTCTGCCAGAGTTGTGCCAGCGTTGTGCCAGAGTTTTGCCAGAGTTATGGCAAAGGTGTGCCAGAGTTGTGCCCGAGTTCTGCCAGAGTTGTGCCAGCGTTGTGCCAGAGTTTTGCCAGAGTTATGGCAAAGGTGTGCCAGAGTTGTGCCCGAGTTCTGCCAGAGTTGTGCCAGCGTTGTGCCAGAGTTTTGCCAGAGTTATGGCAAAGGTGTGCCAGAGTTGTGCCCGAGTTCTGCCAGAGTTGTGCCAGCGTTGTGCCAGAGTTTTGCCAGAGTTATGGCAAAGGTGTGCCAGAGTTGTGCCCGAGTTCTGCCAGAGTTGTGCCAGCGTTGTGCCAGAGTTTTGCCAGAGTTATGGCAAAGGTGTGCCAGAGTTGTGCCCGAGTTCTGCCAGAGTTGTGCCAGCGTTGTGCCAGAGTTTTGCCAGAGTTATGGCAAAGGTGTGCCAGAGTTGTGCCCGAGTTCTGCCAGAGTTGTGCCAGCGTTGTGCCAGAGTTTTGCCAGAGTTATGGCAAAGGTGTGCCAGAGTTGTGCCCGAGTTCTGCCAGAGTTGTGCCAGCGTTGTGCCAGAGTTTTGCCAGAGTTATGGCAAAGGTGTGCCAGAGTTGTGCCCGAGTTCTGCCAGAGTTGTGCCAGCGTTGTGCCAGAGTTTTGCCAGAGTTATGGCAAAGGTGTGCCAGAGTTGTGCCCGAGTTCTGCCAGAGTTGTGCCAGCGTTGTGCCAGAGTTTTGCCAGAGTTATGGCAAAGGTGTGCCAGAGTTGTGCCCGAGTTCTGCCAGAGTTGTGCCAGCGTTGTGCCAGAGTTTTGCCAGAGTTATGGCAAAGGTGTGCCAGAGTTGTGCCCGAGTTCTGCCAGAGTTGTGCCAGCGTTGTGCCAGAGTTTTGCCAGAGTTATGGCAAAGGTGTGCCAGAGTTGTGCCCGAGTTCTGCCAGAGTTGTGCCAGCGTTGTGCCAGAGTTTTGCCAGAGTTATGGCAAAGGTGTGCCAGAGTTGTGCCCGAGTTCTGCCAGAGTTGTGCCAGCGTTGTGCCAGAGTTTTGCCAGAGTTATGGCAAAGGTGTGCCAGAGTTGTGCCCGAGTTCTGCCAGAGTTGTGCCAGCGTTGTGCCAGAGTTTTGCCAGAGTTATGGCAAAGGTGTGCCAGAGTTGTGCCCGAGTTCTGCCAGAGTTGTGCCAGCGTTGTGCCAGAGTTTTGCCAGAGTTATGGCAAAGGTGTGCCAGAGTTGTGCCCGAGTTCTGCCAGAGTTGTGCCAGCGTTGTGCCAGAGTTTTGCCAGAGTTATGGCAAAGGTGTGCCAGAGTTGTGCCCGAGTTCTGCCAGAGTTGTGCCAGCGTTGTGCCAGAGTTTTGCCAGAGTTATGGCAAAGGTGTGCCAGAGTTGTGCCCGAGTTCTGCCAGAGTTGTGCCAGCGTTGTGCCAGAGTTTTGCCAGAGTTATGGCAAAGGTGTGCCAGAGTTGTGCCCGAGTTCTGCCAGAGTTGTGCCAGCGTTGTGCCAGAGTTTTGCCAGAGTTATGGCAAAGGTGTGCCAGAGTTGTGCCCGAGTTCTGCCAGAGTTGTGCCAGCGTTGTGCCAGAGTTTTGCCAGAGTTATGGCAAAGGTGTGCCAGAGTTGTGCCCGAGTTCTGCCAGAGTTGTGCCAGCGTTGTGCCAGAGTTTTGCCAGAGTTATGGCAAAGGTGTGCCAGAGTTGTGCCCGAGTTCTGCCAGAGTTGTGCCAGCGTTGTGCCAGAGTTTTGCCAGAGTTATGGCAAAGGTGTGCCAGAGTTGTGCCCGAGTTCTGCCAGAGTTGTGCCAGCGTTGTGCCAGAGTTTTGCCAGAGTTATGGCAAAGGTGTGCCAGAGTTGTGCCCGAGTTCTGCCAGAGTTGTGCCAGCGTTGTGCCAGAGTTTTGCCAGAGTTATGGCAAAGGTGTGCCAGAGTTGTGCCCGAGTTCTGCCAGAGTTGTGCCAGCGTTGTGCCAGAGTTTTGCCAGAGTTATGGCAAAGGTGTGCCAGAGTTGTGCCAGAGTTGTGCCAGAGTTGTGCCAGAGTTGTGCCAGAGTTGTGCCAGAGTTGTGCCAGAGTTGTGCCAGAGTTGTGCCAGAGTTGTGCCAGAGTTGTGCCAGATATGTGCCGGAGTTGTGCGAGAGTTGTGCCAGAGTTGTGCCAGAGTTGTGGCAAAGTTGTGCCATAGTTGTGCCAGAGTTGTGCCAGAGTTGTCCCAGAGTTATGCCAGAGTTGTGCCAGAGTTGTGCGAGAGTTGTACCTGAGTTCTGCCAGAGTTGTGCCTGAGTTGTGCTAGCAGTTTGCTAGAGCTGTGCCAGAGCTCTGCCTCAGTTGTGCCAGAGTTGTGCCAGAGTTGTGCCAGAGTCGTTCTAGAGTTGTGCCAGAGTTGTTCCAACGTTCATACACAGTTGTGCAATAGGTGTTCCAGAGTTGTGCCAGAGTTGTACTAGAGTTTTGCCGGAGGTGTGCTAGAGTTGTACCAGAGCCGTGCCAGACTTGTGCCATAGTTGTGCAAAAGTTGTGCCAGGTTTGTGCCTGAGTTTTGCAAGTGTTTTGCCTTTCTTGTGCCAGAGTTGTGCCAGAGGTGTGCCAGAGTTGTGCCAGAGTTGTGCCAGAGTTGTGCTAGAGTTGTGCCAGAGTCGTGCCAGAGTTGTGCCAG
>SZWC01003157.1:185474-202335 GCA_023375785.1 Penium margaritaceum | reverse complement strand
GGAGGGGAAGTGGTTTGTCTGTTGACGGGAACAAGTTTTGACGAATCGAAGCATAGCTGGCCGTCGCAATGCTGATTGGTGAACAGAACACTAAAGGAGGTCCTGCTTACTGCCCAATGAAGCAACTCAGAGGAAAGGGCTGCAGACACTCACTTTTGAGTGACTGGTTGATGCTGAAAAATCGAGACCTCAAATCTTGCCCGTGCTGCTGCTGCTGGTATTGTTGCTGCTGCGGCTGCTGCCGCCGCTGTTGCTGCTCCTGCTGCAGATGCTGCATCGTATCTTCAGCGTCTGCTGCGCCCCACGCCTCCGTCCTCCGTCGCGCCGCACCACCCACATCCTCCTCGGCCCTCTTCCTGCGAAGCATCGTAAAATCAGTGGTGTCCTAGGCCACGTCAACAAGGTGCTTCCCTCCCTACTCTCCGGGTTGTTTTAAGCCAGCGCTCCTCTCTTCTGCGTCTTCTGCTCGAAGAGTATTCCTCGTCTTCAGTCAAGGCAACGGGGCCACTCCACAGGTGGGTACTGGTTACTGTGGTTACTGCGCAGCGAAGAGGAAGAAGGTCTCGAGTCGTCGACGGAAGGCCGGGGAACGCGTGTTGTTGATGGCACTTGCAAGTCGCGTTCGAATGCCGAGCTCGCAGTTGACGCAGAGGTGAATGGGGCAAGAGACGACGACGGCGCTTGCAAATGCATACCTACGCATGTCGCAAACGACCACCGATGCAGCGCGCCGCAGCACTAGTCGAGTGTGTGCCGCTTTGCTGTGCGTCACAAATGCGACTCGTGAGGACTGAAGCTTTTGAACATTTGAACAATTAGTGTCGTCAACCTTACGCTGAAGATCGCGCTGGGGCGCGATCTCTTGGGGGTGGTGAGGCGGCTTAGGGGGGGGGGGGGGGGGGGGGGGGGGGGGGGGAGGGTTGGTTGCTGAGAGGAACAGCCTTCAAATCTTCACAGAAAACTGCACTATGGGTTCAACGTTAAAGAAGGAAAACAATGGCACATCAACTCATTTCGATTAAGACTTCAGAGAAAAACAAATTAACTCAAACCGGAGCTGAAATGGCGACCCAACAGTCCTCCCGCCCACTTGACGTTGCTTTCACTTGTGGCGCTTCCAAAACACGGCCACTAGTCCTTTTAGGCATAATGACCATTCTACCCAACGCTTGGAAAATCTAACTCCACCGCCCAGCAGTTTGAAACAAAACCCAGACTGCCTCACTCCACCGGCCGGCAGTTTAAAACAAAAACAAGACTACCTTGCAACTTCTACCTTCTGCCAAACAGAGCGGACGTAGTAAAATTTATGCCATGCAGAGCGTACATGGTGAACATGTAGAAGTTGCGAGCCACAACACGATCTAGAATTTGGGACACTTGAGCAATTCATGGTTAACAGCAAGTGTCGAAATGGTCAAATATATATATATATATATATATATATATACAAGTTTTGATTTACGAAAGAGGCAAAGTCGGGGTCGATGGGTCAATTGTCGAGCGACCCATGTGGAGTCGGCACAACTGAGCTCAGCAGGACTCTCTCGCCATCAGTGAAGATGTTGTCGCTGCGATGTCGTTCAGCTGCTCACTTCATTGCTGCTTGCGTCGTCGCGAGGGTTTGGCGTGTTTCCTCCCAGACAGCGGTGAAGTCTCGGCATTGAACATCGACCGCGGGAATGTTCCTGCAGCTTCTAGCTGGTGTGGCGAGAAGGTTGCCATACACCACTTCAAATGAGGTTTCACCTGTTGCGGTAGAAACTGCCGAATTATATGCGATTTTGTCGGTTGGTAGTTTTTGTGCCCAATCCGTCCCATGAGGTTCGCAAAATGTTCGGAGCAGTTGTTCGAGAATCTGATTTGTTCCTTCGGTTTGACTGTCACCTTGAGGATGAAACGTCAAATGGACAAACTATGCAGCACGTTGGGGCAGCAACGTTGTTGCTGCAGCGTGCGAACTTCCACGCTCGTTGCTTAAGTCAGCTGCCCCCTCAGTCTGTTGCTCTAGAGTCTAAGTCTGGAAGCTCTGGGTTTGTTACTCAGAAACGCGCGCGCCAGAGTTAGCGCCAGAAAGCAGCTGAAAACTGATAGTAACTGATTAGGAATGAAGAATGAATAGCAATGGGGGATCCTCCAAGTTCTAGCCCCCCCCCCCCCCCCCAGCTCTGTAGAGCTTGTTACTCAGTCCATCAGCCAATCAGAAGATAACTAATTTCAGGCTGGCAGGTTTTCTCGGTGAGGCCTGCCAGACGGCCGACAGCCCAAAACCCGGGCGTCGTCCGTTTTGCCTGAAAACTGGACCATACCATAATACCGACGCTTCGAACGCAGCCGTGCGGTCAGAATCTGCTAGAAAAATAGTAGCGAGGAGTTGTGGCATCCTGAACCCAGGCAGTGCCCACGATGGTTTATGCTGTCAAACAAGGCCATGCAACATGCAACTGGGACCCTAGGCAGTGCATGACGACGCAGGCACGACAGTACGCGCTGGACGCATGCAGACAGCAACTGCGGTGGCAGTGACTGCCGGCAGCGCGACCGTCGAGGAGGCCTGCCGATGGAGCTGAACAAGTCGCCGGAGAGAGGGGGCTCCAGCGAACTGCGAGACGACCTCACTGTGCGTCCGCTCCACCGGACGACACTCCATCAGCGTCGAGTCTTGCCGTCAGTCATCTGCACGCCGATGTACACAAGCCGGGAGGACACAACAGAGCACAATGAGCGCAAAAACCAACACTCCCCCATGACTCACAGGCGTAGCGCACATGGGCGGGCAGAGACACGGTCAACGCACAGACTCCCCAAGGACACGCAGAAGTGTAGGCACAGACAAAGAAAGCAAGTCACGGACGCACGCCGACTGAACTCACAGCCTTCTTAAACGAGTCCCGCTTCAGTGCCTTGGTCAGGAAGTCAGCCAGCTGCCGTGCTGTCTCAACCCACACGATGCTGATGCTGTCGTCGTGCAACAACGAACGCACATAGTGATACTCGACATTGATGTGCTTTGTACGAGTGTGATGCACACCGTCATTGTCTGCAATGGCCATGGCACTCTCATTGTCACAATGCAAGGTGATGGANACTGAACTCACAGCCTTCTTAAACGAGTCCCGCTTCAGTGCCTTGGTCAGGAAGTCAGCCAGCTGCCGTGCTGTCTCAACCCACACGATGCTGATGCTGCCGTCGTGCAACAACGAACGCACATAGTGATACTCAACATTGATGTGCTTTGTGCGAGTGTGATGCACACCGTCATTGTCTGCAATGGCCATGGCACTCTCATTGTCACAATGCAAGGTGATGGATGCGACAGACTGACGCAACTCGGACAACAGACGACGCAACCACACACTCTCACACGCGCCTGAGCCAAGGGCCACGTACTCAGCCTCAGCAGTGCTGCGTGCAATGCACCCCTGCTTGCCACTACGCCAGGACACAGCTGTGCCCCCGACCAGAAAGATCCAACCAGTGCGACTCTTACCGCCTGGACTGTCGGCCCAGTCACTGTCGGTGTAACCCACTGCAACGACGGACGGCTGACGGCGGAACATGAGGCCTCGCCGAGGGGTCGAGACAACATAGCGTAGTACTCAGATCGCGTTGTCAAAGTGGAGGTGACGCGGCTCCTGAGAGAACTGGGCCAGGAGGTTAACGGCGAACGCGATGTCTGGACGCGCCGTCCTCGCCAGGAACACCAGTGACCCAATGACCCGCAGATACGTGGTCTCATCAACTGGCTCCCCCACAACACCTGGGTCATGACTCTTCAACTTCACCTGGCCATCGGGTGACATGGGTGAGGATGCGCTGGGCACGAGGGGCAAGTCCTCGGCGAAGCGAGTGGACAGGGTCTGCACATACGCAGTCTGGTGGACATGCAGGATGCCCTGAGAGCGATCATGCTCGAGCTCCATGGCCAGGAAGACTCGGGCAGACCCGAGATCCTTCATCTGGTAGGCGGCGTGTAGTAGGTCCTTGACGTGCTGGATGGCTGTTGCGTCTGGCGACGCAATGAGGCGATCGTCGACGTAGACCAGAACCGCGGCAAAGGTCTGACCTCACAGGCTGATGAACAGTGCGGGGTCAGCGGTGCTGCGCTGGAGGCCGCCACGGAGAAGCGTACTACTGATCTCCTGGTTCCAGCACCGAGGCGACTGCTTCAGGCCATAGAGGCCCTTCCGCAGCCGCCAAACTCTCCCTGTGCCGTCGTCGAAGCCTGGGGGCTGCATCATGTAGAGCTCCTCACCCTCGAGTGAGCCATGGAGGAATGCGTTGCTCATGTCCATCTGATGCAGCTCCCGCCTGTGCTGGGCAACGAGGCTGAACAATGCACGGCTAGTGGAGAACCGGCCAACTGGGGCAAAGATCTGGTCGTAATCAATCCTAGAGACCTGAGCAAACCCCTTTGCTGTGAGACGGGCCTTGTACTTGTCCAAGGATCCGTCAGGCTTCCACTTACGCCGAAAGACCCACTTGGCACCGATGGCCTTCCGACCTGGAGGGAGGTCGACGAGGTCATACACGTGGTGCTGTTGGATAGCGGCGAGCTCCTCGGCACAGGCAGCATCCCAATGTGCGGCCTCAGGGGAGGCTCGAGCCTCGCATAGGGTGGAAGGGTCCTCTAGGCGCACTGTGGACCGGACTGAGAGGGCATGTGCATCACGAGCTCCAGGTGGGATGCGTGCGAGTGTAGCCACAACAGCATGCCGATGCTCGTGATGATGCATGGCGTACCCCAATGCAGAGCCCGGGTGAAGGTCTGCGATAATGGCAGAAGTGGTCAGGCCGAGAGCCTTTGTGCCAGGGTCCCCACTCACGACCGTGGGAGTGGAGGAGACACGTGGAGCCATAGGGGGTCAAGGCGCCACAGAACGGGAAGCGACAGTCTGCGCGCTCACTGTCGGCCGAGGTCGGAGGCTGCCACCTGGGCCACGCGTGTAGTGTGGTCGGGCAGAAGATGGTGCTGAGTCCGACGGGCCGATGGAGGCGAACGGTGCTATTGGTCCGGAGGAGCCAGTAGACGCCACAGGCGCTGCTGGGCCAGAGGGGCCAGCGGACACAGCAGGGGCCGCCGGCCCAGAGGGGTGAGTGGACGAGACTGGGGCTGCTGGCCCGGAGGGGCCAGCGGACGCGATTGGAGCCGTCAGCCCGGAGGGGCCATCGGAAGCGACTAGGGCTACCGGCCCAAAGGGACCAGCGGACGCGACTGGTGCCATCAGCCCGGAGGGGCCATCGGAAGCGACTGGGGCTACTGGCCCAGATGGGCCAGCGGACGCGACTGGGGCTGCCGGCCCAGAGAGGCCAGTAGACGCCACTGGGGCAGCTGGCTCGGAATGGCCAGCGGACGCGATTGGGGCTGCCGGCCCGGAGTGGCCAGCGGACGCGCCTGGGTCAGTCGGCCCGGAGGGGCCAGTAGACGCGACTGGGTCAGCCGGCCCGGAGGGGCCAGTAGACGCGACTGGGTCAGCTGGCTCGGAGGGGCCAGCGGCCGCGACCGGAGCTACCGGCTCAGAGGGACGGAGTGATGTGTCACCCGGAAGCAACAGGACGAAGGACGGACTCACCACTCCCCCACGCAACGGGAGGGACACGGACGAGCCGGAGCGGATGAGGTCGCGGGGAAACAGGTCCTCGAAAAAGAGGGCATCGCGGGACTCGACGATGCAGTGTCGGGATGGGTCCCAGAAGCGCCAGGCCTTGGACTGACGAGACACACCAAGAAAGCTGCAGGGGCATCTGCGGGGGGCGAGCTTGCCACCCTGCTGTGGGGCGGGCAGCCACTCAACGGCTACGCAGCCCCAAACGCGAGCCAGGCGGAGGTCAGCACGCCGACCGCACCAGTGCTGATAGGGCGTGGACTGGCGGGGAAGGGGACCGTGGGGAAACCGGTTCCAGACCTTGGTCATGTAGGCCATGGCCTCAAAGTAGAAGCCATCGGAGAGACCGGACTCGACTCGCATGGTGCGGACGGCGTCGGCCATGGTACGGTTCCACCGCTCGGAGACGTCGTTCTGGGCGGGTGTGTAGGGCGCAGACGTCTCATGGCGGATACCACGAGAGGCGAGAAAGGTCGTGGCGTCACCCAGGTACTCGCCACTGTGATCGGAGCGAAAGCGACAAAGGGGGCGGCCACACTCGCGCTCCGCGAGGAAAAGCTAGTCCTGAATGATTCGGGTGACATCGCTCTTCTGCCGAAGGCAGAAGACCCAACGATAGCGAGAGTAGTCGACCGTCAGAGTGAGGACATAGCGGCCATGCTCACCAACGGACTCGGTGGGGAGAGGGCCCATGACGTCCGAGTGGACAAGGTCAAGGGGGCGGACGCCCGTGAGGAAGAGAGGGGGTACGTGGACCGGTGCATCTTCCCTTGAGCGCAGTCAATGCACTCAGTGGGGCATGGGAGAGGGAAGGTCTCCGGATCAAGGCCCTTGGCTGGCTAGGTACGGAGCATGCTCTCTACTGCGACAGAGTGGACGTGGCAAAGGCGACGGTGCAAGAGGCGGGTGTGCTGAGGAGAAAGCGTGCTGATAACGAACACATGACCGGTCACAGCCGACGGGGAGGAGACGGGAGGGGAGGAAGAGAGGCGGGGAACGTGCCACAAGTTACCACAGGCAGTGGCGTGCAGTACGACAAGACCCGACGGACGCAACGACACAGTGCCGACACCACGTGAGTGCACAACGTCCATGCTCATGCGGTCAAGGCCAGTCACGGACAGGAGGCCGAGTTCGAGACCAGGGACAGAGAGAACATCGGTGAAAAAGACGTCACCGGCCGGACCACGGAAACAAACGACGCCTACCCCACGGACATGCAACACCTGTCCGGAGCCCGTCCGGATCCCGGAGACATCGCCGACGGGACCGAGCATACTGAAGGCATCGCGAGAGGCCGTCATGTGATGCGTGGCCCCGGAGTCGATGATCCAGGTCTCAGCAGGGTCCTGGACAGGGGTCGCCAGATCAGTCACGGTCACATGGCAGCAAGCGAGGGACGCGGACACGGTGGACGGAGGAGCGAAACGAGACTGCCAGTCATCAAGCCATGCAATGTCGTCAAGGAGGGGGGTGGATTAGATCACGGGAGACGACGAGACAGACGAGGAAACGGGACATGACCGGAGCTCAATCTCAATCATGCAGGGATGGGCTGGAGGACAGGAGGTGACGCAACTCGCACTTCCCTGGGGAGGAGGGCGAGGGAGGCCAAGCTGGAGCACGATGAAATGCTCTAGCTGACGCTCTCGAGATGACGGCCCAGGAGTGTAGACAGAATGCGGAGTGTCACCGCCAGAGCCCGGGTAGTAGGGCGACTGAGCCGGCGAAGGAAGCGGAGGTGCCGACGGCTGAGGGTAGTACTGCTGCGGGTAGTACTGCTGCGGCGCGGGTGGCTGCAGGACAGGCGGAGCTGTCGGAGTGGCAGAGGTGCTGGACGAGGTCGGAGTGGTAGGACCAGCAGCAGCGACGGCGGAGGCAAGGCGGTACTCCCGCTGCCGTCGCATGGTGGCGATGACGCGGGCCTCGTTCGTCGGGAGAGGGTACGTGTACCACCCGTGCCCAGGCTGGCCACAGTTGTGGCAGACCGAGCCACTACCGCCGGGACTGGTCGATGACTGCTGCTGTTACTGTTGCAATGGACCCTTGCCCTTCTTGTGCTGGCCTTTCTTCTTCTTCCCTGAGGGCGAAGGGGTAGCTGCGACAGGGGAGGCAACGGCCACGGAGGCAACGGCGGGGACTGCGACGGCAGGGGATACAAGGGCCTCCGTGCGATGGAGTTGGGACTCCTGGCGAGCTTCCTCAATGCGAAGGAAAAGCTCATATGCCTAGGGCATGAGAGTGCCCTGGGCCTCCATGGTGGTGAGGACGTCCTGAGGGTAGTGGACGAAGACGTCCGCGTATGCACTGGTGGCGCCGCACTTAATGGTGAGGAGCACGGACAGAGGGGGTGGAGCCCACTTGCCGAGTCGATGGAGGATGTCCTCCGCGCGCTGCCAGTAGGTAGTGACCGTCTCGGCCTCCCCCATGTGTAAGGAGTTGAACTCCCAGAGCAGACGGCTGATCTCAGCGTCGCTGGATAGGCGATGGGATCTGGTGAGGACGTGCCAGGCGGCTGCCGGGTCTGGGATGGCGCCAGCGGTAAAGTCGCCGAGGAAGGGCTCCAGGGCAAGGCAGGAAGCTGGAGGGGCGACTGGTACAAGGGCGCAGACGGCGCGACCAGCGTCATATAGCTGGTCGACCTGGATGGAGTCGTAAGGGAGGGTGTAGTAGGCCCACAGACCCTCACCCTGCGCCCAGATCCGGAAGCTGAGCTCCCAGCTTTGGAACTGCTCGCCGGCCTGAAGCGGCGGTGGCGGTGTCTCAAAGTCCTTCTGCCTACGGCTGGCACCCAGAGTGGGGCCAAGGACGGAGGTCATTATCTGCCGTTGGCGCTGAGTCTGCTGCTGTGCTAAGTAGTACGTGGCGGCAGAGACAGCGGGGCTAGCGTGCCCTGGAGGGATGAACGACGGCAGCGCGCTGGTGGTAGTTTGAGAGGCGACTGGCTGTAGTGCTGCAAGCTGCTGTGTCAAGGCGGCGAGTTGTTGCTGAAGAGTAGCAAGTGGGTCAGGGGTACCGCCAACGTTACCAGTGGGCTGCTGCTACTGCTGCTGCTGTAGGGGCGGCGGTTGCTACTGCTGCAACAGCGGCGGCTGCTACTGTAGAGGCGGTGGCTGCTACTGTTACAGCGATGCTGGCTGCTGCTGTATGGGCGGCGGGTGCTTCTGCTGTAGTGGCGGCGGCTGCTGTTGTAGAGGCGGTGGCTGCTGCTGCTGCAATGGCGGCGGCTGCTACTGTTGGTGCGGCGGCGGCAGCTGCTATTGCCGTGGCGGCGGCGGTTGCTCCTACTGCGGCGGCAGGGGCAGCTGCTGCTCCTACGGCGGCGGCGGCTGCTACTACTGCAGCGACGGTGGGTGCTGCTGCTGCTGTTGCTGCTGCAGTAATCGGTGCAAGAAAGGAGGCGTAGGGGTCCTCCCATCAGAGGAGGACCCCTCCTCGCCTGGACTGCCAGCCATGCCTTGGTGTCTGTGTTGTTTTTTTTGTCTTTGTGTTGCTGATTTTAGGAGGAGGTTGGGGGAGTGGGGAGTCTATCCACTCCTCTGGCCTTCCCCCTTTCCCCTTTTTCCCCTCTTCTCACCCTTTTTTTTGTTGATGACGTCAGCAGTGACGTTAGCAGAGGGGTGCTGACGTCAGCAGCGGCGAATGTTGGGGCCGCCGCTGCTGCTGTTGGTGCTGATGCTAGAGCAGCCGCTACTGCTACTGCTACTACTGCTGCTGCTCCTGCTGCTGCTGCTGTGGGTGCTGCAGCTCTTGCTGCTGTTGCTGATGCTGCTGCAGTTGTAGCTGCAGTTGCTGGTGCTGCGAGCTGCAGCAGCTGCTATGGCTACTGCTGTTGTAGCAGCAAGCTGTTGCAGCTCGCTGCTGCTACTGAGTGCTCCTGTAGCTGTTGCGTGCTGCAGCAGCTGCTCACTGCAGCGAGCTGCGAGGGTGGGGGAATTTTTTTGTTGTCTTTTTTTTTTTTTTTTCTTGTCACAACGGGCAGCAGCCCGTTGTCTACTGCGAGCAGCGGGCTGCTGCTCGCCTAGCAGCAGCGAGCTGCTGATCGCTGGCAGCAGCGGGCTGTTGCTCGCTGCTCGCTTGCTGGGAGCAGCGGGCAGCAGCAGCCGCGGCTGGAAGTTGCCAGCTGCTGCTGCAGCTGGCGGCTACTACAGCTCGCTGCAGCAGCTGCTGCAGCCCGCTGCTGCTACTGCACACTGCTGCAGCTGCTGCGTGCTGCGGCTGCTGCCTGCTGCTGCTGCGGGCTACTACAGCGGGCTGCTGCTGCGGGCTGCTACTGCTACTACACGCTGCTGCTGCTACTGCTGCTACGCGCTGCTGCTGCTGCTACTACGAGCTGCTGCTTCTGCGGGCTGCTGCTGCTGCTGTTGTGAGCTGCTCCTGTTGCGGGCTGCTGCGAGCTACTCCTTCTGCCTGCTTGTGCTGGTGGTGCCAGTCACTGCACCTGGGTGACGTTGCCGCGTGCGTCGTCGCCCACAGACGTCAGACGCCGCCTGCCGCTCACCTCCTCGCGTCACGCGTGGTGGTCAGTGCTACCAAAACATTTCGGCAGCATTTCCCCTGGCCCAGTGGCCGTGGGAAAAAATCTGACGCCGCCACCAGGAGGGTCAATGCTGTCGGAAAAAATCCAGCAGCATTTCCCCTGCACTGGCGCGTATGGGGGTCCGCCGGTGTTGTCTGGCACCTGTTCGCCAGTCTTCTGCTGCTGCTGCTACGCTCTGGCTCTGATACCAAAATGGAAAAACTATATAGCAAGTTGGGGTAGCAGCGTTGTTGATGCAGCGTGCGAACTTCCACGCTCGTTGCTTAAGTCAGCTGCCCCCTCAGTTTGCTGCTCTAGAGTCTAAGTCCGGAAGCTCTGGGTTTGTTACTCAGAAACGCGCGCACCAGAGTTAGCGCCAGAAAGCAGCTGAAAACTGATAGTAACTGATTAGGAATGAAGAATGAGCAGCAATGGGGGACCCCTCCAAGTTCTAGCCCCCCCCCCCCCGGGCTCTGTAGAGCTTGTTACTCAGTTCATCAAGCCAATCAGAAAATAGCTAATTTCAGGCTGGCAGGTTTTCTCGGTGAGGCCTGCCAGACGGCCGACAGCCCAAAACCGGGGTGTTGTCCGTTTTGCCTGAAAACTGGACCATACCATAATACCGACGCTGCGAACGTAGCCGTGCGGTCAGAATCTTCTATAAAAATAGTAGCGAGGAGTTATGGCAGCCTGAACCCAGGCAGTGCCCACGATGGTTATGCTGCCAAACAGGGCCATGCAACATGCAACTGGGACCCTAGGAAGTGCATGACGACGCAGGCACGACAGTACGCGCTGGACGCATGCAGACAGCAACCGCGGTGGCAGTGACTGCCGGCAGCGTGACTACCGAGGAGGCCTGCCGATGGAGCTGAACACGTCGCCGGAGAGAGGGGGCTCTAGCAAACTGCGAGACGACCTCAGCGTGCGTCCGCTCCACCGGACGACACTCCATCAGCGTCGAGTCTCGACGTCGGTCATCTGCACGCCGATGTACACAAGTCGGGAGGACACAACAGAGCACAATGAGCGCAAAAACCAACAACGTCCTTGAAAGTTGAAGTTTGTTGCCACAGCGAATCATCAGTTCTTGCCAAAAACAGCAAGTAAATCAACCGACTCTGTCGCTTGTGATGGTTCTAAGTACGCCGTGTAGCCGTGCGTTGTTGTTTGGAAACAGGCGTGTCGTTCCCTCCGCAATGACGGTGATCGTTGTCAAGATGGTGTGGGACATTTTAGAAAACCTATCGACGACGACGAGGATGACGTCATACCCCTCGGGTGTGACTGGTCATCCAGTAAGGAAGTCCATGGCGATGTCTACCCATGGTTCCGTCAAAATAGGGAGCCACTGCAGAAGTCCGGGTGGCCTCGTGCGACAAGATTTTTGTCGCTCACAAGTGTCCCGGGTTTTGCATAAGTTGGCCACGTCGGGTCGCATGTTGTCCCACCGATTGTTTTTCGCTAGCTTCTTCAGCGTCTTGTCCTCTCCGAAGTATCAACCTGGCCCAGTGTCGTGGCATTCTTCGAGCAGCATACGACAAATTTTGTCATTCGGAGGAACGACCACTTGGCGAGTGAAGCGTCGTCGTTAGTAGGGTGCGTCGAACCATGATTTGGTTTTGTCCTATCCGCTGTGCTGGTCGTAGCCTCGTACAAACAATCGCTCAAGGTATGGGTCTTGCTGCAGTTGTAGGGTTGCCACGTCGGTGATTAAATCTGGTCAGCGGCTGAGTGCATAAGCGAGATTGGTTTTGCTCGGTCGATACTCGATTCCATACTCGAACGTGGACTCAAGGAATTCCATCCATTGGCTTTGACGTCGATTGAGATTCGGTTGTGTCTTCAAACATGGGTGGTGGTCGGTGTGCACGATGCATCGGCAAAACTCCAGGTAGTATTGCCACGTCTTGAACGGGTGCATGAGTGCCAGCATCTCCTTTTCGTGGATTGCGTAGTTGAATTCCAGTCCTCGTAGTTTTTGGGACATGTAGGCGACTGGTTGTTTGCCGTTGCCATAATGTTGTAGGAGAATCCCGCCAATGGCTCGGTCTGATGCATCCGTAGCCATGACGTAGTCAACCGTTGCATCGGCTAATCGTAGGGCGAGGTCGGAGCGTTCCACAAAGCGATGAACAATTTTTGTTTGATGTCTCCCCACTGCCACTCATTTTCTTTTCTAGGGAGGTCAAGGAGGCGCTGACACTTGCACATAGTCTCGCACGAATTGCAGGTAGTAGTTGCAGAATCCAAGATTAATTGAATTTCACGATCATTGGTCGGCGTTGGCCAATCAACGATTGCTGCCACTTTTTTTGGATCCACGGTGATCTATCCAACGTTGATGACATGACCCAAAAACTCCATCAAACGACGACTGAAGTCGCTTTTGGGGAGTTTTCCAACACAATTGTCTGTTTGTAAAACTTTGAGAACTTTTTGGAGATGTCCACCGTGCTCCTCCAGGGTGCGGCTGTTCACCAGGATGCCGTTGAGGTACACCAGGACAAGATCGTCGAGGTATGGACAGAAAATACTGTTCATTTATGCCATAAACGTCGCCGGGGCATTTGTGAGTCCAACCGGCATAAGCGTAAAATCGAAGTGCCTGTAGCGAGTTTGAAATGTTGTCTTCTCGATGTGGGGGGCTATCTTGCGTATCTAGTGATATCCGAAGTGTAAGTCGATTTTGCTGAAAATTCAGGCTCCTCTGCGTTGGTCAAAGAGTTCATGAGCTGGAAGGAGAGGGTAGCGGTTCTTGATGTTGGCGTCGGTTCAAGCCCGATAATCTACGCACATACGAATCTCACCAGTTTTCTTTTCCATAAGCAGTACTGGTGCGGTGTATGGTGACGTGGATGGGCGGATGAACCCCTGACCGAGCATCTCGTCGAGCTGTTTTTTCAACTCGGTCAGTTCGCGATCGCTCATGTGATAGGCCCTTAGACGGTATGTCTGCTGTCCGGCTTTAGCTTTATGAAATGGCTGACTTGCTGAGGAGGTAAAGTCTTTGGGAGTTCGTCGGTAAAGATGCTTGCAAAATCCTTGATGAGTGGTGCGAACTCTTCAGGTACCATCGCAAGTTTTGTCGAGGCCGATGATGTTGACGAGGCAGAGGATGAGTGAGGTGTTGCCACTTCCGCTTCTCCCATTGGCTCAAGATGTATGAGCCGTGCATGAGCACCTCGTTGCAGACAGTGCTTGGCCACGTTTAGTGACATCGGTTGCACCAATTGTCACTTTTCGGCTTCCGTGGCTTCCTCTGCTGCTTCCACCTCTGCTGCTTCCACTGCCAGCTTCTGTCCCGCTCGTGGAAGTTGTTGTTTGGCACCGTCAATCTCCACGTAGACGTCACAGTTGATCCAGTCGACATGCGGAATGTGCCGATATAGGAAACATCGTCCGAGAATAATTTTGTGATCGCTCATTGGACAAGACCTCCAAACCATTACACCTCGTAGACCTCTCACTTGTAGTCATAACGGTTCTTGAGGTCTCCATATCTGTAGTCTCCCATCGACGGTTTTTCCTTCAAACACCCCTGGTTCGGTCTACAGACCCAGCTTACAAACTACGTTGCTTACGACGTTGTGTGAAGCTCCTCCATTCAATCGTGTCGGTATCGTTTTGCTACTTCTGCATCCTTGAGGCTGAACTTTTATTTGTATCGCCGGTTGGTCGTCCTCGTACCCCTCGTCAAACTTTGCGATCTTAGAAACCCTCTGCGGCAATGTGGGTTGTTCACATGGGAGATCGTTCAGTGCAGATCGCTCCTCACAAACAAAATTGTACCTTTTACTCTTCCCCTTTGTCGTTTCCCGACTCAGTTTTATGTGACTCCCTCCCCCTTTTTTGCTTGCTCCAACAATTGCGAGCGATGTGCCCGACTCTTTTGCAATTGTAGTAGGTTTGCGTATATCTCTGGTCGACGTCGTCCACTTCCATCAGAGTCGGGGAGTCCACCGACTGGTTTCTTCCATTTCCACGATACTCATTGTTATAAGGTTGCCAGTCGTAGGATTCTTGGATCCGAGCAGTGTAGTTGGTGTTGTCGATCCTTTCTGCTACTGCGATCATCCGCGGTACATAGTTCTGGATACCGAAAGCAACGATCGCTCGTTGGATATCTTGCTTGAGGCTATTGTTTTAGTTGAAACAGAGTTTGTTGGAGGTGATTTCTGCTCTGGTGAGAATCTCTCAGAATGTCTGCGTAAACTCTGCCAGGCTATACTATTGACGTAGATATTGGAGCTTGTACCGTGTGTCAGAAATTTCATTTTGTCGTCAATAACGTGTGAGCATTGCGCACGAGAATTCAGTCCAGTCGGTTTGTGGGGCTAGCACATCTTGCCACTGCGGGTTGATGTGCTCCAAGGGTAGAACTCCTACGGTCGGTGATGTGAGACGGGTGCCGTGAGCCTATGATGATGCTCCGCTCGTCTCCTACAGCCATTGGATGGTCTTTGAATTGTACCACCAACTTTAGGCTGTGCTACGCAAAAGCGCGGCCGCGAGGTCATTTTTCTTTCGATCGTCATTGACTAGAGCTACGGTGAGGTACACCCCCAAACTCGTCAGGGACAGCCAAACCGTTGGTCCTTTTGAGTTTGCAGGATCAAATGGTTCTGGTGGAGCTAGAAAAGCTTTGGGTTCGCTCAAGAGTTGGGAATTTCTCTCGACAAACACCGCTTCACGCGCGCTTGCGCTACAAAGAGCCTCCATTGTGACGTTACGTTGTTGGAGCAGGTGGTTGTTGATTCCCTCGAATACAGAGATCCTCTTTGCCAGTTCCCTGTTGACCCGTGCCAAACTTCTAATGCCACCTGTCGTCCTCAATGTCATCATCAAGGCTGTCGATAGGGGTAACTGGTTCGTTGCAGTAAGGTCCATGACCGGATTGGTCACCGTGGCCAGAGGGGTTATTCCACCTACCGCAAAGCCTGCCACGCCAGCATTCATTGTCGCTTTAGGGATCACATGCATCAACATGTTTTGCTCCTCCATCGCCGATTAGGTGATTGACGTCTCAAAGGTTGCCGTAAGGTTCCCAACTGTTATGTGCGGTGTTGTAACCGTGCCACTTGACAAGATATCTTGTTGTTTTTCCATGTCATCAATGGTCGTGGATGTCCTCGTCCACTTGTACAGGAGGAGGGGGAGGGACATCCCTGCCAGGGAAGTTCTCTTCGTGGTCTTGGTAGTGCTTGAGTCTGCTCATATGAATCACCGGATGAACATGCATCGTGTCAGGGAGTTTGAGTTGTGAAACCAGGGGGATTTGCATGCGCTCCATCTCAAATGGTCCTAACCATCGGGGTTTGAGCTTCAAGTATTCGGCTCCACAGAGTTTGATGTTGGTTGAGTTGAGAAGAACTTTGTTACCGGCGGCAAAAACATCGTCAAAGCGATGTCGTTCAGCTGCTTGTTTCATCGTCGATTGTGTCTTTGCAAGAGTCTGTCGTGTTTCATCCCAGGTGGTAGAAAAGTTATGGCGTTGGACGTCAAACGCGAGAATGTTGATTTGGATGTGAAGTCCTGCTGGTGTGGCGAAAAATGCTCCATACACCACTTCAAATGGAGTCTTAACTTTTTGGTGGAGATCACTGAAATATACGTGATTTCACTGGTCAGGAGTTTTTGCGTCGAATCCGTCCCATGATTTTGTTCGGTCCATGTACTACCTCACAGACTCCTACTATGACCTCTTGGCTTGTGTACATGCTCGTGCAGACGACTGACTCAATGGACGCTAATGCCAACGGGACGCTTGTCGGTAGACGTTTTGCCATGAAGTCGAGTGTGTGCTTATCCTCGTCCTTGTGCTTCTCATACTTCACCCTTACACGACCGACTCCATTGGCAGCAACTCTTAGCTGTCACGTCATAGTAGTCGTAGATGGCCGTCAGGAGCAGTGCAGCAGGCATCCGATTTTGGGTAGCCATAACTCCGCGTAGCTATTTTTCTTGCTAATTCTGACTACACGAATGTGTTTACATCATGGATGTTTTGGCATGGTCCATTTTTAAGGAAAAAACAGACAAGGCTTGGGTTTTTGGCTGTCAGGTGTCTTGTATGGCTCACCCAAGAAATTTTGCCAGACAGGGTCATCATAGAGGTAAAGTGTTTTACGTTGTTTTAAAACATTTGACCATGCCAGTTGGTATTGTCAATTGTAACGGTCATGTGGAGGTTGGAAAAAGACAACCAACCACTAGGGGCTCGTTTCCATCACCTCCAACAGGAGAAGGAAAAGCTAACTTATGCCTCATACCACATTTTTCTCACTTGCAAATGTGTCAAAACCTCTATCAATGGACAAAAATGTCAAATAATCACCACTGTAAACACAAAAGTATTACGTCGCTTCAAGATGTCGGTTTTGCTCTATGACAACTCGCGACTTGAGTATGACGCATAAGAGGAGGGGACTAGGCGAAGTCTGAGGCCATTCCTCGACCCCCTCACAACTGAAACAATGAGAGCTTCCTCCTTTCGATGCTACCTACTTTTAGATTTCTGCATTGGTATCCAGAGCCACAAGTCCTACAAAGATGGCCCAAACAGCCTTTCCGTTCATGTGACGACCACCGGCACTCTTAGGCAACGATTCTTACCACTCATACATGTCCGATGGTGGGCAGATCATACACTCATTTTTTAGTGTGCTCTTCTAGTGCTCTCAAACACCATGCACTAACGCCATGCAGTACAAAAGTTGTGCCCTTGATTGGTGCA
>SZWC01003157.1:117649-156718 GCA_023375785.1 Penium margaritaceum | reverse complement strand
CCCCCCCGGCTTTCCCTCCTCCCCTCCCCAGGTTCCCCCTCCCCTGACCGCGGCCCAGGCCCTGGGCTCCCCTCGTCCCCTCACCACTCCTACCTGCATCGATTCTATCCTCCTTTCTATGGAGGACGTCCGTGAGGACGTACCTCCACGCGCCTCCTCTCCCGTCGGTCTCACGGGTGCTCCTGTCCTTGTCGCTATTTTGCCGTTCCCCCCATCTTTGCCCTCTCCCCCCCCTGTTGCCCCTTCCGCTTCCACCGCCGTCGTTCTCCCTCTTGTCAATGTCCTCTCCCGGGAGACTCTTCCTCCCCTCCCCTTCCCCTCCCGGCCCACATCGTCACCCGCTCCTCTCCCTTCTCCACCTCCTTTGGCGGTGTTCCCCAGCCCTCCTCCCTTGAGTCTAGACTCCCTTCTCGGTGTTCCCCCTCGGCCGCACTCGTGGATGCACACTCATGCTGCCTGGGCTCGCCCTCCCGTCCTACCGACTCCCTCCCTGCCGTCTCCTCGTGCACCCTCTCCTGGCCCGCACTTCTCTGTTTCCTCACTTTCTTGTCCCGTCTTGGACACTCCTCCGCCCTCCTCTCCCGTCTCGTCTCGCACTCGCTCTCGCACCGCTCGTGCTCTCACCTGCACTTCAGATCCTACCTCCGCCGCTCCTCCGTCCCCTCCTTCCTCTCTGCCCGTCCCTTCCCCGCCTTTCCCCCCTCCCCTCCCTTCCTTTCCCCTCTCTTCGGAGGACTCTCCCCCCCCCTTCCCTCCTCACCACGGTCCTCCCCTGTCGTTTCCACCCCCGCGTCCCACCCTCTGCTACCCTACACCTTCCATCCGGGCCATCCTCATGGTCGCCACTTCTTCCATCTTGAGTTCTGCCACGCTCTTGATGTGTGCACCGACCATTGTTTTGTCAGCGCACCGGCCCTTGCGGTCACGTCGGCTCCACCCACTTCTCCCCTCCCCTCTCTGGATGAGTCCGACCCACTCACCCTTGCCGACGCTCTTGCTCTCCCTGAAGTTGCTGCCTGGCACGTGGCCTGCGTCGTAGAGCTTTCCGCTCTCGCTGAGCACGGTGTGCTCGAACTTGCTGCCCTTCCTCCCGGTCGCACGACGATCAAGGCCAAGTGGGTCCTGCGCAAGAAGTTCACCGCCTCTGGTGCTCTTGACCGGTACAAGGCTCGCCTCACTGCGAAAGGCTATTCCAAGGTCCCCGGTGTCGACTTCACCGACACGTATGCCCCCGTCGGTCGTTTCACGATGAGTCGTGTCGTCATCTGCCTCAAAGCTCACTTTCAGTGGGAGCTCCACCAGATGGGTGTGAACAACGCCTTCCTCCACGGTCATCTGGAGGAGGATTTGTACATGGTCCAGCCCCCTGGTTTCTCTGATGGCACCGGTGGTGTCTGCCGTCTCCGTCGTGCGCTCTACGGCCTTCGTCAGTCTCCTCGTTGTTGGAACGAGGAACTCTCGTCCACCCTTGTCCGTGGTGGTTTCCGCCCCAGTCAGTCCGACCCCTCCCTGTTCGTCGGGGGCATGGCACTTGTGCCCGCCTTCATTCTTGTGTATGTAGACGACCTTCTCATCACCTCTCCTTCTTCCTCTGCGATCTCCGCAGCCAAGGGTCTTCTCTCCTCGGTATATCGCATGAAGGACCTCGGTCTCGCAACCATGCTCTTGGGTATGCAGATTGAGCATCTCCCCGGCTGTCTATTGGTTCATCAGGAGCGCTATGTCCAGACCCTTGCCAACTGCTTCTCTTCAGTTGTTGACCTCTCCCGTCCTCTCTCTGCTACCTTCTCGCCCATGCCACCGGGCACCCAGCTCGCTCTCTGTGTGGCCCACGACAGCGCGTCCGGTACGCTAGAGTCCGTCGTCACGTTCCAGTCCATCATTGGTGCCCTCACCTATCTGGCTGGCACCACTCGCCTGGACATCGCTTGTGCGGTGAATGTCCTCACCCAGTACGTCTATGAGCCCCGCACGGCTCACCTGCAGACAGCCGCGTACGTCCTCCGCTATGTCCTCGGCTCTGCCCGGGCCTGTCTTGTCTTCCAGGCCGGGTCCGGCGTGCCGCTCTTGGAGGGTTACGTTGACAGTGACTACGCTCGCGACTCCAACGCTTGCAGCCGCAGTGGCTTCGTCTTTCTTCTGGGCTCTACTGTTGTGTCATGGCGTAGTGGGAAACAGGGATGCGTGGCTCGCAACACTGGGGAGGCTGAGTACATGGCTCTGGGCGGTGCTGCCGCCAAGCCCGTGTGGCTCCGTCGCCTTCTCGACGAACACCACCTTCCTACCCCGGCTGTGTCCCTCCACACGGACAGTGAGAGCGGGTTGGCCATTGCCCGGAATGCTGGTGCCCTTCATCGCCGCACCAAGCACATCAATGTTGAACACCACTACGTGCGCGACGTTGTTAAGACAGGCGATGTCTCTCTCCGGTTCATCTCTGCTCAGTACCAGCTCACAGAATTTCTCAAAAAGGCTCTACACCAGCCTGCCTTCGCCGCGAGTATTGCTGCTGTCGGCCTTCGTACCCTTCCCCCGATGGACTGATGCCCCTCCTTCCTTTCCCGTTCTCTCTGCCTGCATCCCTTGGTCCTCTGCTCGATGACCACTTGCATGTTGCACCCGCATTCATGCACCCGATACAGGTCTTCTCCACTCCGTGTGTCCATCCCCTACAGGATCTTCCGTACTCGCCGTCCCTCGTCACCGACCTTGTGTCTCCCGTCGGTCTTCGTCTATTTCCCTGCCTCATTCCTCCCGTTTTACCCTCTCCCACACCTCGTATGTGTGCCTCTGGGCGTTGGTGTGTAGGTCCTTGACCATGCGGCCCTGTCCTTGGCGGTGTGCCATTCCGCACGCCCTCCTCCGGTCGGGCGGTGCCGTTTGGCTGGACGCCTCGGTCGGGGTGCTTCTAGAGGGGCGCTTCTGGTGGACTACCTCTGGATGGTGCCCGGATGCTCCCGGCGGTGTGCTCCTTGCTGGACGCTTCTGGATGGACGCTATTGGAGGGGCGCTACTGGAGGGGCGCTACTGGAGGGACGCTACTGGAGGGGCGCTACTGGAGGGGCGCTACTGGAGGGGCGCTACTGGAGGGGTGCTACTGGAGGAGTACTCCTAGAGGGGTGCTCTTAGCGGGGTACTCCTGGATGATGCCCTCAGCCGGGTGCGGCTGGATGCATGCTCCTGGAGGGATGCCTCTGGGTGAGGGCCTCTGGCTGGGTGTCCACAGATGGGTGCTCATGCCTGGGTTCTCCTGTTGGTTCCTCATGGTCCTTGTGCGCTTGTGGTGCGGTGTTCAAGCTGTTTGCTTGGGGCATCCACCCTCGCTTACGCTATCGTGTTAAAGTAGCAAACGTTTACTGTTTTTTGGGTTAGCCAGCCTAGTTTAGTCCTTGCCTTCTGCCCGTACATACTTCTTGCGAGACGTACGTCTACTTACACTCTGCGTTTGTGGGACACGCTCGACGTTCGCCCGAGCTGTGTCACCTGTGTCTCGCGTGGTTCACCACACGATGTGGCGAGCCACGCGAGACCTGGGGTGCGACCCGATAGGGGTCACGCACTGAAGCCTCTCACGATCACTTTTTAGTTCCATTGCTACAATTTTGCCCTCGATCTATCCTCCATCGCTCTAAGTCCCCAACTCCTCGATCCTCCCCTCACAACTCTCGAGAGCGCTCCCCCCTCACAGCTCTCGAGTGCTCTCCCCCCTCACAGCTCTCGAGAGCTCCCCGTCTCTCACAAGATAAGCGGGACAGTTAGTCCCGCGACTAACTCCCGGGTCCTCCCACCACCCGCCTCCTCCACTCTCCTCCGCACCTCTCTCCATGCTCACCTCACCCTCATCAACACTACTTGACCCGTCTGGAGGACTACCTCACACAAGGCATTAGCACATCTTGCACATCAAGAATGTGCAGACTTCGCAACTACGATGTGAGACGAGCAAGCGCATCGAACGACCGGCAGCGGGTCTTGGGCGAAGACTTCGGTGATGGAGGAGCAAAATGCGCCTATGTACGCGAACCTTGAAGCGGCAGTGAACACTGGCGTGGCAGGCTACGCGGCAGCTAGATCAACCCCCACAGTTCCGACGACAAACCCGGTTGCGGATCCAACAGCAGTAAACCAGCCACCCCTGCTGACAGCCTTAACAATGACAGCCAGGACGACAGGTGGTGAACTAGCAAGAAGTATCTCCGCTCGAGGGGATTAACACACATTTGCTCCAACAGCTCAAACTCATGGTGGAGGCTCTTTGCAATGCATGTACACGAGAAGCGGTGCTTGTCGAGAGGAATTCCCAACTCTCGAACGAACCCAAAATTTGTCCGGTCGCATAAGAATTGCTCGATCCTGCAAATTCCAAAGGAACGACGGTTTGGATGTGGCTGACGAGTTTCGAGGTGTTCTTCACCACTAATGGGGTCAACAACAAACAAAAGAAGATTGACCCCACGGCCACGCTTTTGCGTGGCACGGCGCTAAGTTGGTGGTCTGACCTGAAGGCCATCCAACGGCAGCAAGAGACCGGCAGGGCCTCATCAACGGCCAATAGTGCCCGTCTCATATCGCCCACCATAGGGGTTCTACCCTTGGAGCAGATCAACCTGCAATGGTAAGACGCACTGACACCACCAACCAACTGGAAGAAGTTCTTGTGCACGATGCTCGCAAAATATGGACATCTGAACGGGAAGTCTGACGCATGGTACAAGCTCCAGCGTCTCTGTGAGTAGTCGAGCATGGCAGAGTACATGCAGAGATTCCGTGAGATCATCACTGGTGCACACATTGCTACGGACGAACTCTGTTTTCACTACAACAACGGCCTCAAGTGAGACATACGACAAGTAATTGCCAATTTTGGCATCCAAAGTAACTTGTCAAGGATGATTGCAGTTGCAGAAAGGATCGACAACACGAAGTGCAACGCTCAAATCTAGAAATCCTACAACAAGTTACCTCCTATCCACAGTTATTGTGTGAACTGAAAATGCCTGTCAAGGGACTCCTTGACAATGATGGAAGTGGATATTGTTGACCAGAGAGATACGTGCACCTGCTGCAACTACGAAAAATTTGGGCGCATCTCTCACAACTGTCGGAGCAAGCAACAACCGAGAAAGGGGGAGAAGTTGTAGACAAATGAGTTGGGAAACACCAAAGGGTTGGAGTGAAAGGCACAAATCTTGTTTGCAAGGAGCGATATGTGGCAAATGATCACCTATCTGAATGGGTAATCACAA
This sequence comes from Penium margaritaceum, assembly GCA_023375785.1. Lineage (NCBI taxonomy): Eukaryota > Viridiplantae > Streptophyta > Zygnematophyceae > Desmidiales > Peniaceae > Penium > Penium margaritaceum. The sequence continues at coordinate 151,472 of SZWC01003157.1, read as the reverse complement.
CAGCAGAGAGAAAATCTAAGATCGCAAAGTTTGACGAGGAGTACGAGAAAGATCAACTGGCGATACTCCGAACAGTTCAACCTCAAGGATGGAAAAGTTGCATAACGGTATCGGCACTATTGGATGGAGGAGATTCTCACAATTTTGTAAGCAATGACATAGCTCACAAGCTGCATTTGCAGACCACACCGAGGATGTTTGAAGGAGACACCATCGACGGTACATTGCAAACACGGAGACTCCAAGAACCACTACAGCTACAGGTGGGAGATCTACAAGATGTAGAGGTCTGGAGATCCTTTCCAATAAGTGACCGTAATATCATTCTTGGGAAAGACTTCCTATACCAACGCAATTCACAGGTCAACAGGAACAGCGGCAATGTCTACGTGGAAATCGACGATGCCAAGCGACAACTTTTGCGTGTGCGGCGGAAGACAACAGGTGAAGTAGCAGAGGTGGAAGCAGTAGAGGAAGCCGCGGTAGCCGAAAGTGAAAAACTCTGCAGTTGATACCGCTCAGCATGGCCAAGTACTGCATACGGCAAGGAGGTCATGCGTGGCTCATACATCCCAAGCCCATGGAGGAAGTAGAAGTGGCAGAAGCTGACTCATCACCCTCATCGGCCTCATCAGCATCATGAACATCAAAAAAGTTTGCGATGGTACCCGAAGAGTTCGCACCAATCATCCAAGAGTTTGCGAGTTTTTTTCTTGATTAACTCCCAAGAACCCTACCACCTCAACGGGACATCGACCATCGCATCGACCTGAAGCTAGACAGCCGACCCACAGTTCGAGGGGCCTATCAGATGAGAGATCACGAACTTACCGAGTTGAAAAAGTAACTCGACAAGATGCTCGGCCAGGGGTTAATCCACCCATCCACATCATTATATGCTGCACAAGTACTATTCGCTAAAACAAAAACTGGCGAGATGCAGATGTGGATGGATAGCGAGCATTGAATGATGCTACCATCAAGAACGGCTACCCTCTTCCCCGGGCCAGTGATTTTTTTGACAAACTCCAACGGGCTCGAATTTTCACCAAAATCAACCTACGTAGCTGTCATCACCAGATTTTCGTGGCAGATCCTGACATCAAGAAGACTTCATTCAAAGCTTGCTACAGGCATTTTGGGTTTACGGTTATGTCGTTCGCACTTACGAATGCCCTGGTGACATTCATGGTGGCAATGAACAATGCTTTTTGCCGGTACCTCGACAATTTTGTCACGGTATACGTCGAGGATATTCTGGTGTAGAGACGTAACCTGGAGGAGCACGATGGACATGTTCGAAAAGTTCTCGAAGTTTTACCAAAAGAGATTTTTTCTAGAAAACTCTCAAAGTGTGACTTCAGTCGTCATTCGATTGAATTTTTGGGTCACGTCATCGACGGGTGACGGATTACCACAGATCCAACAAAAGTGGTAGCAGCCGCTAAATGGCCAACATCGACCAACGTTCGAGACGATCAAGTTTTCCTTGGCTTCTACAGTTACTCGTACCGTTTCTTCCGGGATTACGCTTGAGTGTCAGCGCCTCTCTCTGACCTCAGTTGAAAAGAAAATGAGTGGCGGTGGGGAGATAACGAGCAAGAAGCATTCACCTATTTGTGGAATGCTCTGACCTCAGTGCCAACCTTACAATAAGTTGATCCAGTGGTCGATTACGTCATGGCTATGGACGCTTAAGATCAAGCCATGAACGCGGTCCTCCTACGAGACCAGGGCAACGAAGAACAACTGATCGCATACATGCCAAGAAAACTACCCGAAGCAAAACTCAACTACGCCGCACACGAGAAGGAGATGCTAGCGGTTGTACATGCATTCAATACACGGTGGTGCTATCTTGAATGCCGTCGATGCATCGTGCACACTGACCACCATGCACGAAAATGTTTGAAGATGCAGCCAAACCTCACTCGACGTTGAGCCCACTATATGGAGTCCCTTTAATCCGGGTCGACTAGAATATTGAGTATTGACCAGGGAAAGCCAACCTCGCAGACGTGCCCAGCTGCTGACCAGATCTGATGGACAAGATTAGTTTGCAACAGTAGACTGTTATCTCGGTTTGGGAGAATGGTGGAGGAAATGAAATGAAGGCCAAGTAATTATAAAAGAGTGCATGTTTTGTGACCCTCGTCTAATACACATGCTCGTACACTTCCCCAATGCATTTTGGATGAGAGGGGGAGCAAGCACACAAGTAAGCGCAAGCAAGAGGTTGACCTTCGCTCGCGTGGCAATGCGTCAAACCTATGAAGAGCGCCGTTTCCTCAAACGACAATAGAGATTACCAAATTTCTCCAAAGATTGAAAGGTCTGACAAAAGACGGCCATAGTTTCTCTTTCAATGATGGAGTCTAAGGTATATTGAAGTCAAATGGTATAGTTTCCACCAATGAACATTGTTTTTGTCTCTTGCATACAAAGCGTTGTTCACTCTCCAATACATTCTACCAATACACCTTCTACATTTTGAGAGCTGGGACATGATCCGACCAGACCCCCCCACCCCAACCAAGAATGTATTGGATGAATTTATCACACTGTGTATGGGAGAGGGATTCAGTAGAATACACGAATGATGCACACTGAGAGAACTGTCAAACAAGCAACAACCATGAAGCTTTGGGTTGTTCACTTGTGTAGGTTTTCATAATTGTACCAGATGCAGCGTGCAATACACTCACCCGATACACTTTGAGAGGGGAAGGGGGTTTTCTATAAAAATGGAACTCATTATGGGCGTTGTTCGCTTAAGTACATCTTTGTCGCATGTGTTTGACTTCAAAATTGTTTCATTGTGTACATTTGACGGATGTTTTTTTAAATTTTTCTTCTAATGGCTTGAAATAATCTTTAGAGGATAAGGTTGGTTGTGATCAAATAGTTGCTAACATTCAAACGTCATCCTAAGCTTGTTGACCTTGTGTTATGTTTCTAACATGGTATTAGTAAACCCTTTACACAAAACAGTTTTCTTCGAGAGAAACATATTAGAAGCAACAATGCGCATTGCATTTGTGTATGTTGAGCAATTTCAAGCGGATACACTCCCCAATGCACTCTTCTCATATAACCCTGGGGGTAGAGGGGGTGGAAACGACAAATTGAACACTATCGATAATCAACAAATCCAAAAACTACCTCTACAAACAAAGTAAAGCACAACGACGGACAACTTTTTGAAAATCAACATTTGGACGTACACTAATGCCAGTTGATTCAAAGTTATAAAACCTACATCGTCCCTTTATTTTTACAAAGGTATTCTCATGTCTAACTCTCTTATGTGATTCAGGGATATTCAGAGATAATTTGCAAGAAAACTTAAGCCTATGCTTGAGTAAAGGAAGCATTCATTTTCATGTTGAGACTTCCATGAAACTTCATATGTTTGCATGTCTTAATACAAACATTTATCAGCGTATGAAAAGCACACGATTAATCATACCTCAGAGTATTGGTCAAGAAATTAGCCTACTACGATTGCGTGTCCACTCGATACATGCCGTGATTTTCAGTAATGGCCTTCTTTGTTTTGGTTGTCACAACATAGAGTGATACAATGAATAAGAATACGTGGTACTTACAAGAGACGTCACTACCAAACACCTCTGTACATACCTTAGCGGAGTTTGACATACTCGGGTTTGCTGGAGTTTTTTGCTATGCGATGTTTCTTGTCGATTTTCCAGCACACAACACTGTCACCAACCAAGAAGGCAAAGCCTGATCGGCTGTGAGCATCAACGTCATGTACCGAGTCATTATCAATGGTTGTTGCTATCAACAACTACCAAAGGGTGCGCTCAACAGCACAATCTAACACGTGTTGTCAAGACTACGTCTCAAATGGCAGATATACAGCCTTGAGATGATACCACCGTGGGTAGTGAGAGAACTTTACCACGTAATCAACAAAAAATGCAACATCTGTGTGTGTTTTGGTTGCAAGAGACATCAAGCAGCCAATGACTGGAAGGTAGCCAGTGACGTTGAATTCCTCCTAACAGTTAACCCTTTGTTAAAAATTGGGACACAGTTCCAACGTGGCCTTACGGGTCTTGTGTGCTCACAGCTTGTTTTGTGCGGGTGCGGAGTCTAAGCGCGAGCTTTCTGGTTGCCTCACGCTATGTGTCTGGGAGTGGAAGACGATTGTGAGATACTCACTTTTGCAAAGGGAATAACACGATTTTGCAGTAGTTTGTAGGGCAATTTGTGAGCTCCCCAATGCACCAAACCGTGTGCAATTTGGATCACCTTAGCTCCCACAACGTCAGCTAAAGCCCAGCATCCCAAAGCAGCCGCTCAGTCAGGAGCGCACACCAAGTTGCCTGCCGAGGCGCCCTCACATAGCAAGGACCCATCAAAACGCCATTCTGAAGGCAAGAATGTCCCTACGTGTAGTGACGGTGCCCCTCGCGTCTTTGGGGTCTGTTTTAATGAGTTAGTCATCATGTTTGGTGATGGGATTAGATGTGGTTCGAAACCTGTTTGTGGACCTGCAATTAGAATTTTGACTGTCCCCAAGTAACAAACTGTACGACTGAGTTTCGGACTCCGAGCCAGGATTTTGGCTAAGTCCATAATCAATAGAACTGCACCACTTAAATCTGGCGGATCATCCACCAGACGCCTCAGTAGTCCATCCGGAGCAAAATCCCCAAATGGTATTTTGTTACTCTTTCCGGTCAATCATTCACCAGCAGTCAAGCCGCGGCCAGCTCCCAGAGCCGTCGCGCACACCCCAACTTTGAAAGCCCATATCTCCCTCGTTACTAGTCCAACTCCGGCAAAACAACTTCCACCGGATTAAGCAACTTGTCAAATTTTAATGGCAAACCTCAATTCTAGGATCCAAGCAATCCTTGAGTTGCTAGATCCAACGAGGAGGGATGTCCTCCCTCTGGCGGAACATTGGCACCTCTCGACGTTGCGCTTGGGCATGCAGAGGGGCAAATCTTCAACAACCAGAAGCTAATTTGAAATTGGGATATCAACACTATTCTCAAAGAGTATGCCGGGCATGCTGGAACGTCGCGCCAACGATTGGAGGGGTGAATGTAGTGAGGTGTTCCTGTTTTTGTCATACTCGGAGCCTCATGCAAGTTATGTGGGCATCTAGACGGTTTTCTGTTTTTCAAAAGTTCAGCTTGCGCTCGAGTTGTACTCCGCTCAACCATGGATATAAGGCAAAGGAGGGGGAGTGAGCAAGCAAGCGAGCAAGAGAGTGTGCTCCTCACGCCAAGGACGTGTTTTTCTGATAGCTAGATGTGGCGTTCAATACATGCAACTTGAGGGTGGCTTCACCCTTTCAAAAAACAGTGGATCGAATATGCTACCCACCAAGGGACCCTCTCAGATTTGGACCCTCGACACCGAACACGGTGAATGGGAGAGGCCAGAATGGTGACTATGACTGTGCAACGGTCGCAACGCCACCAGTGGCATACACAACAAATAGACCTTACTCACCGCCAGGACGCACCGAGCTAACACGACAAGATGGACTGTCGATCTAGATGATTGACGACTTAGCACTTCTTGCACTAGGAAATAGGTATAAGGAGGGCACTAGATACAGGTGCAAGTAGGACACCAGGTACATGTGCAAGTAGCTTTTGTAGCAAGCTATGATATGAGTAGGCTACGGCCAAGACTAGCCGGCCAGATGGTATAAATACCCTGATCATTCCTCATTGTGATTGACTTGTGTTTTCTGATCCTGGTTTTCAGGATTTCTTTCCGCTATGACTGTGCTCTCCACACACTAAGGCTTAATCTGTAGAGAATACACACTCTCATGTATGGCTTACAAGTAAAAGGTGCACAACATAAGAAATTTAAAGGAGTTGAGATGATTGGATCGACTACAATTAGCTGTGTAGTTCAATGACAAGAGTTGGAACTGTTAAGCGCATATGCACAAAACAGGAAACACAAACATGGTACACTTGGGATCTAAGGTGATTAAGTTTAGCGACGAGTGTTACACAGTGTCGTGAGAGGCTGGTTTTGGAAGCTTTGTTGATGATTTGGGAGGGGGGGGGGGGGGGGGGGCTTATGAGAATGTTGAGACATGTCTTTATAAACGTCACCATCGAAAGTAAACCTAAACGTTTGTAAACATTGATGCTCTTTGCGATGTTTCTGTTGAAACTTTTGAAAGTGATAGGAATAGGCAAAACCTTTCAGAAGACAATTGTTCAGGTCAGAGGAGGTGGCCAAATTATTGTCTTTAGATTGGCGTAAGAATCTAGAGGCTGATGCACGGTGGGCCATGAACATAAGAATAGAATAGTCCATGCATGTCTAGTCATGGTCGTTAGTAATAACATCCTCTGCATTAACCCATTTCGTGGGCACGGACTCGTTAGTTTTCAGTTTATTTTATCTCATCACCTTTGAATGGACTAGTAAAAGATAAAGCATATGGCATAACCCACGTTGGAATACAAGTTGAACAATGGACTCTCCAAAGGAGTGTATAGGGCATGTGAAGATAACTGGAACACTCGTGGGTGAAAGCACATATAGACACCAGTTTTAGCACACACAGTTAGTTCACATGAACATACATGAAGGATACATTCATTACGTATGGAGAAGTATGTACAAGGATCCCAATGCACACAGTTGACTCTAACACTAAGTCTGGAAACCAGACGCTTAGGACTAGTAGGTGTTGTAGCTGTAGAAGTTGAGCAGCGCACCAAGTGCTGAAGTCGTGACTTGGATGTAGCTGAACCACATGGCAACCGGCCTGGATGCCTTCTTACCGAAGAACCTCAGTGACAACGTACTCCGTAAGATGTACAAAGTCCAAGTGCTGGAGGCAAAACTTGGAGAGCAGGATGGATGAGCAGGGAGTGAACTTTGGATTGCTTGATGGTCGGCCGCTTGTGTTGAGAACTGAAGGTATAGCGGACTGAGTAACTTGATGGCCTCTAAGTTGTCCTGAGGCAACCCTCCTTGTATGCTCCTGGCTGATAGGTTACAGGGGGTTGCGCAACTACCTGGATGGTTGTATAACCTTATGGGTGTTTGCATTACCACCTGGGAGGCTGTATAGCCCTCTAGACCAGCTGAAGGGTTTATGGGAAGATGAAGGGTCACTGGGAGCTGAAGGGTCATAGGCTGCAAGTTAGTAAAGACTCTTCTCTTGTGAGGACATGTACTTGGCACCTCAGAAAAATCCCTCTAGGATTTTCTAGGCCTTTCTTGAAGATTTCAAAGAGAACCTGGCCACTGGGTACTGTTGAAACTTTGGAAAGTGATAGGAATAGTCAAAATCTTTTGGAAGAGGACCATTGAGGTCAGAGCAGGTGGCCGGCATATTGTCTTTAGATTGGTGTAAGAATATGGAGGCTGATGCATGGTGGGCCATGAATATAAGGACAAAAGATTCCACGCATGTCCAGCCATGTTTGTTAGCTATAACATCTCCTGCATAAACCCATTTCATGGACACAACCTGATTAAACATTTTTTCTTAATCCCACCACCATTGAAGGGACCGGGAAAAGATGTAGCATATGGCATGATTCACGTTGGAATGCAAGCTGAACAATGGGCTCTCCAAAGAAGAGTATAGGGCGAACCACATTGTCAACATTAAGGTCTTCAAGACCACTACACACGAGTACGTTGTGTTTCTTCCATGACATCTAGGGAAATTGCTTGAAACAAATATTAAAATTAAAATGAGGAGTAGCTTAAGGACATCTCCAGGATCCTTGGCTTGGTATGAGTCTACACCTGTTTGTATTGACAATCCATCTTAGGTCTATGGGCTATAGGGACTGAAATACGTGAAAAGCATATGAATCAGTAAGTTACAACAAGTGCAGAACTTGCTGTGTTTCCTTAGTAGCTTGGGACTCATGTTTTAATCCGGATAGGATCCATGCCCAAGACCCATCCTCATGTAATTCTTGTGTTGCTGCTCAACGTGTTAGCAAGGGAGCTTTGCACAAAGGGAAAATTCATCCAGGTTTTGTTGTTTACACCTCGCCTCAACAAGAGCTGACGAGTTTCAATCACAACAAAGGCAGGTACTTTTTTTCAAAGAATCGAACATGGAAAATGTCGTCCTCACAATCTAATGTCTGGTTGATGCCTTGTACAATGACCCATACCTATAAGGCTTCGCTACTGTCGGAATCAACTATCGCATGTCTTGATCTATAGGCCAAGTTACTGGTGATGCTAACAGATACTGACATAGGTGTTTGTAAGGAAGGCTCACCGATGTTTCGCACGGACTCAACTCCAATCCACATGCACCAAGCAACAGTACCCAAAACTATCTCAACCGCAAGGAACATCCAATACATAGATCATGTGGAATCCGATGCCACTCTCATGGGCCTATGATACATGTGATGCATTTGTGAGTCGCAAGTGCACTTTTAATTTTTGGTGCGGTGGAACATTTTAGACACATTTCACCGGTGGTGAGATGTGTCAAAATCCAACTGAAGAGTCTATTTTCCATCCGTCGGCTCTGTTCCATGCATGACTTCAACGGCTTTCAACGTGACCAGTTTTCCCTCACACGGACATCCAATTGGACGACGCTCCCAGGACAGGCCCCTCCAATCACCCAGGAAACGCTACAGCATCACCCAGCTATGAATTCTAATGTAAGGAAGCCCGTGTCTAGATGGGGGCCAAACCAAGCACCTTTGACAAGTTTATCCTTGCAGAAAAGGAATGGTTACATGTAAGGATTACCCACAAAAATTGAAATCATGTATGCCCAACCCGACAATCAAAAGACTGAGATCATCTTACCTATTGTCTTGAATGTATTCACATTGTACCCATGAATAGCAGGAAAAAACAACACGTTAACGATGTACGGGATACAGTGTCGACATGCTGATGTCAACCGTTTTTCTTTACATCCACAAACTCCCCTTTTGAGGGGTTTGTGAATGTTCAAGGAGGGGTTTATGTGTGGTTTGCATGGAGGATCCAGTACCCCCCATGTTTCAAAGGGAATTTGCTATGCCCCGCAACTGCGAGGCCCACTTGGAGCCCGCACAGAGCTAAAATCCCTAAACCCTATATGTAAATTTGAGGTAGGATTTGACCAGGTTTTGCAAAGTCAACTTGGGACTTTGTGTATACGAAAAAGAAGGGTGTTTTTTCTCGACCGTGAGGGAGCGATTACCCCTTATTTTTTTAACATGCAAACCTTTGATGATGCAACATTTTATGTTTTTCACGAGCAGAGCCCGTGCCAGACATAGAAAACTCTAAATCGTGTAAGGGTTTGCGTGTAAATAAAAAAAGGCAATTTGTGCCTCGCGATTCTTGCGTTCAAGCGAGAATTATGAAGGGGGTTGACATTTTTACATCCCTGCCATACACGAGTCCCTAAAATCCACAAGTGGATACTTCTTCTATGATATTGATGGCCCATCGCGCATCGACCTCTGGAATTCTACGTCTTTCAGCCAAGTGAATGTTGGCCAACTACACCAACCTCTAGTATTTTGTTCCGAACGTTTCACACAACATTGACCACCTTTGAGAAAGGTCGACAGACGTATCACAAACTATATTATTAATTCAATATTTTTCATTTGACTTCTTGACCGCGGTAGACATTCATAAAGATTTGCATTGATGGTATCGAAGCCGCACCCTCTCTCCCCCCCCCCCCTCCTGACTTCTCCATGGACGACGCGACCTTGCACGAGTCACACGGCTCGAGCATCAAGGACCCAATACACGCCTCATTGTCATTTGCGGCATTGTATGCATGTGCTTGAATTACTTAAAATTTTTCATCAAAGTTAACTTGCTGCTAAATACAGCCCCAGATAAACCCAAATTCCTTAATCATAGTTTGTCCTGCACCTCATCCTTGTGAACCCTTCATGTTTTGTGCGGCATAACCCTTGATATCAGAGCGTACAAGTTCTGGAGAGGCAACTGACACATGAACTACCTGGAAACAACCTGGTACGAGTCCTCAGCACATCTCCACCATCAAGAAGATTGTAGACATCGGGATGACAATGGTGAACGTAGCGAGGGCAACCGATGACAAGCAGTAACCTTGGTAAGTACTCAGGTGATGGAGGATTAGTAGCGCACGAACACCGATGTACTCCAGGCAAACCAGGCAATAGCGGAAGCCTTCATGGCAAATGGTGCAACACTGACAAACCGGACAGCCAACCCAGTGATGGACTCCTCCATCTCGGCAAACCCTTCACCTCTGCTGTCGCCCGTCGAGATGACACTTAGAACGATGGGAGGGATGGGTGTGCAAGCACAAATCAACAAAGACATGTACCAGAATTTCTCGAGGCTCGAGAGCCTCAACACCCGTTTGCTCCAAAAACTGAACGTGGTAAAGGAGGAACTTTGGATATCTCGTGCGCACAAAGCAATACTCAGCGACAGAAATTTATAAATCTTGAGTGAACCCCCAATTTGACCGGCACTTCTCAAACTATTTGATCTCGCAAACTCCAAGGGACTGATGGCCAGGATGTGGCGGATAAGTCTGGAGGTACACTTCGCCGCTGCTGGGGTCAACAATGTCAAGAGGAAAATTGACATCGCAACCTCACTTTTGTGTGGCACGGCTTTGAGCTGGTGGTCAGATCTTAAAACCAACCAACTGTAGCAGGAGACCGGCGCAGCTAGATCCACGGCTCACGCAATCACTCTTGCATCATCCTCCCCGGGCATAGTACCTCTTGAGACGATGAATCCTAAGTGGCACAACTCTCTCACGCCATCATGCAAGTGGAGCGGCTTTGCGCATGCTAATTCTACTCATATTGGAAATCTCAACAAGAAGTTTAACTTATGACAAAGACTCCAACGTCTACGTGAACAGTCTAGCATGGCATTGTACACTCGATGCTCTTGTAAGATCATCACCAAAAGTGACCTCACCCCCAATGAACTGTGTTTCTTCGACAACAATGACCTCAAGTGAGATATTTGGAAAGCAATCGTCATTTTTGGCATCCAAGATGACCTTTTGCGAATGATTGCAGCAACCGATCACATCCACAATGCTCACTTGAAATGCTCGGATTTAGGAATCCAACATATGGCAAACCCAAAGCCACAATTCGTGTCGGGATGGAGGCAAGCTGAAGGCGACAAAAAACCTTATCTGTGATGGAGATTGACATCGTCAATGCATGAGATCAATGGCTCTGATGGACTTGAGGGAAGCCGGTTACATCTTGTGTGACTGTCAAAAATGCCATCAACAAACAAAAAAGGGGAAATTCAGAGAAAAAGAACAAGGATTTGGAAAACACTAAAGGGTAAGAGTAGATCGCAATACCTTTTCTAGTTGGAAAAATCTGCGCCGACCGATCGCCCATCGAAGTGGTTCACATCGTCGTAGACGAGAGCTCCTCAGAATGCAAAGTTTCACAAGGGGTATGGGGAGGACCAACCGGCGATACTCTTGTAGGTACATCTAAAGCGTTGTAGGGGTCACACAACGGTACGAACATTACTGGATGGAGGATCTTCTCATATCTTCAATAACAATGACATGGTTTGGAAGTTTGGTTTGCAGACTGAACAAGGAGTGTTTAAAGGGAAAGTTGTCAACGGATGACCGCAAATCCGTTGACTTTGCAAAGTACTTTGACTGAAAATGAGATGTCTTCATGACGTAAAGGTCTGGAGGACGTGCTTGATGAGCAACCACAAAATGATCCTCGGGTGATATTTCCTCAACGAACACAATCTGTAAGTGGAATGGAATAGCGGATTGGTCTAGGTCAGCATCGTGGGCAAGAATGACAGTTGCCTATGGTAAATCAACCCACGACGCAATGGCAGTTATTGGAAGTACCAGAGGTGGAAGCAACAGAGGAAGTTGTGGCAGCCAAAAAAATCAACCGATTCCTCTGGAAGTGGCCATGCGATACCTGAAATGTGGAGCTCATGCGTGGCTAGTCCACGTGGAAGTAGGAGAAGCAGAGGAAATTGGAATTGCCAAGGTGACGACAACTACCTCGATACCTTTGAAGTTTGCAATACTATCGGAGACTTTTGTAGCACTCATCAAGGAGTCGAAAGGGCTATTTCCCGATGAACCAAAGAGCTACGTCTACAACAGAACATCAACCATCAGATAGACCTGAAGCATATTGGGTGAGCAACCAATGATGAAGGGGACCTATTGGATGAGCAACAACGAGCTGACCGAACTCAAGGAGCAACTAAACAAGATGCTCAGTTAGGGGTTCATTAGACCTTCCACATTGTTATGTCGAACGGAGCGTAGATGGTGAATAGGTAGAATTTTATGGACAAAGCACAATTTAGGATTTGGGACACTTGAGCAATTTGAAATTAGTAGTAAGTGTACTTTGATGACAGGTGTCAAAATGGTCAAACATATTTACAAGTGTCCAGCTACGAATGAGGCATAGTCGGGGTCGTTGGGTCGAGTGTCTGGTGATGTGTGTGGATTGACGTTGTTAGTGGTTGGATATGAGAAACTCTAGTGAGAAGTCGTGGGGCTCCGAGGATCCACGACGAAGATGCGAGATGCACCTTGTAAATTGATATGTGTCATGATGTGTGGGAAGTTGACAGAAAGGTCATGAAACATCTATCGTTGATTCTTGTATGTGGTCGAAGTTGTCAGAAAGTGCAAGAAGGTTCGCCGGAGGGTGAGGCCAATCGGCCAAATTATCCTCGACCGTTTGGGAAAAGAATCGAGGTTTCAACACGCGGTGGGATATTTGAGCACTGAAAAAATGCCCACTTGGAAAGTCAGGGACCCGTGTATGTCTGGTAGGCAACACTTCTCCCTCTTTAGCCGCAACGTCCCAGCGCGTGTACAGGTGTGGTCCAACGACGGCGGTAATAGCCGTCAATTATGTGATTGAAGTATCGGGGGTTGTTGGAGGGTTCTGAGCTCTTATGCGTGACGTCGTAGCCATGCCACTTCATAAGATACAATGTTTTCTTGACATGTCGTTGATGGCCAAGGACGTCCTTGATGACGTATTTGGTTTCTTTGTCCACTTGTATAGGAGGAGGGGGAGGGACATCCCTGTCAGGATAGTTCTCTTCGGGGTCTTGGTAGTGCTTGAGTCTACTCATATGAAACACCGGATGAATGTGCATTGTGTCGGGAAGTTTGAGTCGTGCAACCATGAGAGTTTGCATGCGCTTGATCTCAAATGGTCCCAACCACCGAAGTTTTAAATTTGAATAGCCGGCTCCATGGAGTTTGTTGTTGGTCAAGGTGAGAAGAATTTTACAGCTGGCGGCAAAAGCATCGTTGTTATGACATCGTTTAGCTGCTCGTTTCATGGTTGCTTTTGGCAGTTTGGAGTTTTGGTGCCCAATCCGTCCCATGAAATTGTTTCACAAAAACTCCAAACAAGTTGTAAACAATGCAGCGATCTCCATCGTAGCGAGTAAAGCTCCGTTTGAAGTGGTGTATGGCAATCACCACACCAGCCGAACTTCACAACGAAAGCAACGTTCCTGGAGTTGACGTCCAACGCCTCAACTTTTCCACAATTTTGGTAGTTTGGAGTTTTTGTGCCCAATCCGTCCCATGGGGTTTGCATAATGTTCAGAGAAGTTGTCTGAGTGTCGGGTTCGTCCGCTCCGTCAGGCCATCGTTTTGAGGATGGAACGCTGTTGATAGTTATATCCGACTACCGTAGCGAGTCATTGGTTTATGCCAAAAACAACTGGTAAATCAACCATCCTTGTCACTCGTGATGGTTCTTAGCACACCGCGTAACCACACAATGTTATCTAGAAACAGCCACGCTGTTCCTTTGGCGGTCACGGCGGTTGTAGTTGGAATAAAGTGAGACATTGTGGGAAATGTGTAAATGACCACGAGGATTGCATCATGCCTCTGGGGTGTGACTAGTTGTCCTATGACAAAGTCCATGGAGATGTTGTTCCACGGTTGTGTTGGAATTGGGAGCGGTTTTAGGAGCCCGGGTGGCCGTGTGCGACAGGATTTCGGTCCCTGAAACGTGTCGCAAGATTTGCAGAAGTTGGCATTTGGATTGCATTTTTCCCCTCCAACAATTTCTTCCCAACTTCTTCAGTGTCTTTTCTTCTCTGAAATGTCCACCTAGACTGGTGCCATGGCATTCTTCCAGCAACATGGGATGACGTCTGTTTTTTGGGGAAACTTCCACATGGCGAGTGCATCGTCCCCACCAATAGGGTGTGTTGTAGCAAAGTTTTGCCTTGCCGTATCTGCCATGCCGGTCATGGCCTTGTGTAAACAACCGCCTAAGATACGGATCTTAATGGTGGTGTAATGAGGTGATGAGTGATTTCCACCAAAAAATACGGGAATGCAGTAGAAAAAAGGGTAGGTGTGGGAGAAGAGCGTTCGGCAGTCCTATCCAATACTTGAGAACAATCAATGCTAATGTCGATTTCTCAATGTTAGAAGGATTGATGACATTTGATTTCCATCGATGCAAGCAGATGCCATGAAATTCAAAACATTATGTGAAACACTCTCCTTCACAACATCATGATTACAAAAAACTATACAAGATCCTACTTTTATGGTTAACATGATGACTTGGCAAAGATCTTGGCAGTTTGCTAGCTCTCAAACGATAGAATTTTCATTGACTTCTTGTGATCTCAAGAATGTACTCAATTTGGTCAAAGTCACCGGTTTAATGTTGTGTTTCCTTTATCACTCTAGGCATCCTCGAAGCATGAATACAACGATAACAGATGGATTGGTTCAAACATATGTATATCGTGTATTTACATGTTGTACTAAGCTTTTCTTCACCCTTTACTCCTGACTACTTGGCACAAAGGGTTCATAAAAAACATTCCTAGCTTTTAAGAAACTCATTGATGTTTATTCCTCCAAGGTGGATGTCATCAAGAGGTTCTACCACAGTTCCATGTTCCTCAGCATATTTATTCATGGATAATATCCATGGATATAATGGATGTAATCATAGTTATGATTGTATATTTTTTAGGGATGGCTGGTCGTAAAAGAAGGCTCAACTATGGTTGGTCTGACACGTGCACCCTATGCACGTGTCAAACTTTAATGAGCATGACTGCCACTACCCTCCAAATACTTTTTGGTGTACATTTTTCTCCCTTGACACGATACTTGTGTTGTCTCTTGTGAGTCCTCTGGTTCTTTGTCTGCAGGCCAAGGGGGGGTGTTGGTCTTTATGCTACATCGTAGACTTACCAGTCCATCGCTCATTGTCCACTTGTCTCCACACATATACACGGGATTGTGCACGAGTGTATATCAATTTGGATGCCAGGCCAAGTATCACTTTAAAGCAATGACATGCTCAAATTCTATGATGTCCTCGCTATCAGCAACCACTTCGATAGCATAAGGCATGTGCTACGGGCAAACCAGCAGCTCTCTCAAACATCTCATGTACATTATGTTTCTTAGAGATCACATTCTGGCATGCCCACGTACACTTTAGGATGAAGTGAACTAGTTTTCATGCTTGGCTGGTGTTGTGATTCTGTTGGGTTGTTGTCGGGTGTTGACCGTACAGGGGTCATGCTGTAGGATTTTCCCGCCACCAGTTGCTGACGGGCTTATTCTGATGAGATTGATCTTGACCCAAGGGATGGCAAAAACAAGACCATGTGCGTGATGTGCAAGGTACGGCTCACTCATCAGCTTGATTCCTCAAACCATCAAATTATGACCAACCATTTGGTCGTATGCACGTGTCTTCTCTAAGTGAGCTCACAAAGAATCCACAATGCTCTAGTCTCTTCCTCTCTCTTTCTCTCTCCTACAATTCTGACCGCTGATGAGAACCTTGTATGAGTTTTCAGTGTATCTCCATCTTACACAACATAGCACACTACTCAATGAGGACAGTGAAAGCGACAAGCGCATCGAATGTCGAGCGACACAAACTAACACGGACTTCACGAATGGAGGGTTGACACCATGGGATACATGATGCTCTTTAGCCAAACCAAGTAGCAATGAGAACATTTGTGGAAAATGGGACATCTCCAATAGCTACACTGACGTATTCAATGACAGAACCCTTAGGTTTGACGAGCCCCTTACCTTTGATGTTGTCCGTTGAGATGACACTTGGTGCGATGGCAAGAGGCCTCGACTGACAGGCTCACATTCATGAGGACATGCAATAAGGTTACTCTTGATTACAGAGCTTCAACAATCATCTTCTGCAACAACTGATCATGGTCATGTAAGAGATGCGAAATGCATGCGCAGGAGGAAATAGTGCTCCTCAAGAGAATCCAACTCAGGTGTGAGCTCGAAATCTAGACATTTTCACTTTCATAGTCGTTCCATGCTTAGTATTTAAAGGAACCAAAGGTTCACATGCAACTGACAAGCTTGGAGGTACGTTTCACCACTGTTGGGGCCAAAAAGTGATTGAAAGGAGATTGATCATTCAACATCGATATCGCGTGGCATGATATTGAGTTGGTGGTCTAAATTCAAGATCATGCATGAACAACAGGAGACTAGTCAAGCTAGATGAACGACTCACATGACAATACTCATGTCGTCGACCAAAACCTCTCAAACGTGCTAATATTCCTTCAAAACATGATTGGCTTTGGGCACATCGTCCTCAACCGCCTATGGAATTTGAATAAGATTCAGGGCACACGATACAAGCTTTAACGTTTGCACCAATGGTCCCTCATAGAAGATTACACAGAATGTTTCCATAAAATAATCATGGGTAGTGTTATTTCCCCGGACAAACGTTTTTTCAACACATCAGCCCCAAACATGAAAGCTAATACGTAATTACAATGTTAAGCATCTAGGTTAAGCTTTTATAAATAATCACATCAGTTGACCCAATAGACAACATCAAGTACTATGCTCAAATGTTAATCCAATGGCTCCTCACTGCATTCTTATCATAGAAAAAAGTAACATTCACTGGAGAATTCAACTATAATGGAGGTTCATGCCGTTTATCATTATGACCAACGGTTGTGTTGGAATTGCGAGAAACAAAGTCATATCCTCTATAACTCTAAAAAAGGCAACAACATTCCAAAATGGGGAAGGGGTGCATAATGTGTCTGACAACTTTTCATAGTCAGGTATACTTCACATACTTCACACTCACTATACTTAGTCCCAAGCCATTCATTAGATAGCCCACTAGAAGCAGTGCATTGACCTCTTTGACTAATGTGGACTACATGAAGAGGTCATCACGATAGAATTGGAAAACAACATGGGGTGGTTTTGCCCAAGAACGGATGAGTAGTGGATCCACCTCATTCAGTAAAACGCCAACTTGTTGTAGCAAATCTCCGAGTTCTTACAACAAATTGATTATTGTAGTCCACATAGGGCTACGTTGAGGCGTTGTATGGGACTAGTTTGGTCTTAAATGCCGGAAGGCTAGACCATGTAGATTACCCCATCACAATGATCATTAAGGAAAGCATTTCTCACACCCATTTGATGGGGTTTTGAGTCAAGTAGAGTGAAAAGGTCTTGTACTTACGGACAATATGTTGCTCGAGTAGAGGTGTGTATCATTTCTTGCCATGAATTTTGATGTAGAGTGCTTGGATGTTACATTCCACTTAAACACTTATGTCCGTAAAGGAAATCTCACACGAGGATAACTTTGTCATCGCTGGTTAGGTACGGCATTTAGATCGTTACAGTGTGCACATCTACAATTTGCACTTGGAGTTGGATGGAATGAATGTGGATCTAGAGACGTCCCTCGACAACTTTTCTTCAAACACCCTTGGTTCGGTGTACAAACCCAAAGTATAGACCATAGATTGCTTGTTCAAACAATGAGAAGCCCCCTTATCAAATGGAGCTGATGTTTTCTATCCAGTTTTCAATCCCTTGGTTGTACTCGTAGTACTATCACCGGTTGGTCACCCTCCTAGTCGTTGTAGAAGGTTACGAAAATAGGAACCCTCTCCTCTATCATTTTGGGCTATTTGCATGGATGATCGGTTGACGCAGAGTCTTTTCATTTTAAGATGGGTTTTTTGTCTCTATCCCTTGTCATTTATTGACCCCTATCATTCTCTCTATGGCTTTTCCCCTCTTCTGGCCTGCTCTCGATGTTTGCAACAACCACGTGAGATGTTGCCCGACTTCTTGCAAGTCCAAAAGAATCATTGACCACGTTGATGAACAACGTTTATGTCCATACGGGACATTATTTCCATTGGCTACGACGTTCTTGAGTCAAGATATGGATCGTGGATGTGAGGATACGAGCTGTTGGATTCTTTGATCGAGACTTTGTTTTCTATGATGTCATTAGAATTCGTTACCATGATCATTCGTCGGCCGTAGTCTTGGATGTCTAACATGGCAAGAGGTAGCAAGATAACGGACTACTAGCCATTCTTGTACTATGAACAATGTTTTTTCTAGGACGGTGGCACTCTTGGTGATGATTTAACGAAAACATCACATTCACTCTCTTGTGCTTGACAACCGCTGTAAGTGCTTAAGCTTGTATTCTATGTCATACTTCTCATCCAGTCTTCTAGAGCGTATGAGTATAGTATGTGCAAAATCCACCCAGTTTTCCTGTGGACTAAGTGATTTGTGCCGTGTCGAATTGATCAGCCTGGGAGGTAGGAGGCCCACGGTCGGTCACGTGATATTGGTCGAAAGCCAACGATCCAGCTTTGCAAGTTTCATGCTGTTTTTAGATGGTCTTTAGATCATAGCACCAGTTTAAGCTATGCCACACAGAAGGTTGGTCGTGAGGTCAAAACATGGTCTGTCTTTAATGGCATTAGCAATGGTGAAGTGCACCTCCAAATCTAGCAAACACACCACAACTATTGCTTCAAAGGGCTTGTAGGACAGAATGAATCAATAAGTGTTGGTTGAAGTCGGGGCTTGCTGAAGAGTTAAGCATGTATCTTAGTGACTACTACTCATTGTGTGCATGCATTTTAAAAATCCTCCATTGCCTCGTTGAGTCGTTGGAGCAGATGGGTGTTGAGGCTTTCGAGTCATGCCAGTTTCTTGTACTATTATTCATTCACATGAGCCTATCAGCCTCTTTGTCCTATCGTTCAAGGAGTCACGTGAGTGGGGAATGCTGTAGGCGACGGTTTGAAGAGCTTGAGGGGTGTTTTGGATTGGTTGTCAGTGTCTTCACTATTGTCCCATGTGTTATGAAAGTTTTTGTTGCCGATCATATCACTTGGGTGTGTCGTTGATAGTATTGTGTTGATTCTTTGTCGTTGGAGTCTTTACCGGCTACTACCGCTAGTCGCCAGGTGATCTTCCTCCATTCTTTCTCGTCGTAGCGAGGATTGTATACTACTGAACCGTGGAGATGCCTGGAGAACTTGTGGTCAGTTGTCGCCTTGGAGCTAATGCGTCCGTTGCCCCTCGAGCGTCAGTGCACTTTGATATCAAGTATTACGTTGAGTGGGATCGTGGTCGTGTACGTGACATTATGAACATGAAGAGCGAACATAATGTGAGTGATAAGGGCCTTTGACACGCACTTTGAGGTTACGAAACTAGAGGGATGTCACAGAGTGAGTGGGCCAGATGGCGATACCCAGTCACCCCATTCCAGTAACTGCCTCTGAGTCCATAGCCCATTGTGCAGAGTGTCCCATGATTGAAGTGTGTTGTCCCCAAGACAAAGTAAGAGGATTAAGAAAGGTTGAAGTAGATGAAATCTGCCTTCAACGGGCGTCCCTGGGAATGAACGAATGAACATGGGTGGAATGGATTACTCAAAGCATGACATCAACATAGAAAATTGCATGAATCTATCGATAAACATATCAGAAACATGCTGTTCACCCACCTCACTTGGTCGTTTTTAGAATCTGATCCGTTGCCGAACCAGTACTAGCCATACTAGCCAGTATGCTATCTACCAGATATTTTGGCCTGGGTGAGATAGGCAAAGTTGAGTGGAGCAAATTGTTCGCGCATCCCAAGGCACGCTCAACTCATCAACTAATCGCTCCGCGATCTCCGGGAGTACGATGGATGTTAGGACTCTGACTACTGGAAGTGGTGAGTAACAAGAATCTCAAGTTGACGGCCGTCACTCTTCATGATCAATCCCAAACACGAGCCAGCTGCGCCTTCGCTTACGTTCGTATTTGATTTCCAAAGATGCACGTCCACCTGCGCCGAGCTTGACTTGAAAAGCACGCGACGAACGTGTTCTTTCCAGGTTGGCAACTTCTGTGCAAAATCCGTTAGAGAGAAAGCGTGGAAACCTGCAGGTAGCGATCTCGAGTTTATCGTGTCGGAAAGTATGGTCTGAGGCTGGAAACGTCTAGCGACGAAAGTTCATCCGCCGCGAGCCCCGAGTAGGCTGATGAGGCTGGATGCGAACTCAGTACCCGCCAGCGATCGATTAGGGAGCAGGTTTGCGATGTGTTTTCGTGGTTTTCTAGGTTTTCGGCAAAATACAGACCCACTATTTAATAATAAGGGAGATTGCTCAAAAGGCTCCCAAATAGGACAGTCGACTCTGAATATATTCATCGATTGGACAACGAAATGGCTGAGGTGGATCGCCGCGTTTACGAACTGAGTTCCTAAGTTCGATCGGCATCTGTGTCCAAGGATCCATCTAGGCCTTTGCCTTTTAGAGTCGTCGGAAACATGTAGATCTGAAAAGACTTTCTAACCAGTACGATCTCGATCGGACAGTTCAATCTAACCAATGGATTTAGTTTGAGGGAGACAGTATTGAGTAGCTGTCCAACTGGACGATCCTTGAAGGTGGGACCTCCAATCCGTTGTCAAAGAGAGTTGTCGAAGTTCTCAACTGGTTTCCGGAATGCCTAAATCCTAGTAACTTTCCGATGGCTTCCAGCCACAGAACTTCAGTTGAGGCCGAACTTGAAATCGGGGCGAGGAAATATGGGGCGGATACCTCATCCAATGATCCAAGGCTTCTCGCAGGCTTCGGTTAAAGAATCCTGTTAACCGTCATATTGACCAATGCAAGAGTCGTAGGGACGTAGCGACACCATGGAACGAACTTAAAACAAAGGTGCGCTCTGTAAACAGAAGGAAGCTTGGGCACACGTCACAGCACACGGGAAGCAATGGTGCGCTCTTAGCCTGCGCCAGTGTCTATCCCATTCCCCACATATTTATCGCAACCTCTCTATTCTTTCCTCTCAACATGTCCCTCTTTCTTTCCCCATCTCCCTCCCCTGTATGTCGATCTCCCTCACTCTATCTCCTAAAAGGAAATGGTCATTTCCTCTTTTGGTCATGTTTTTCATGAATCGTCGAAAACTGGACACGGCTCGCAGTCGTGACCCATATTGGCCATAATGTGTTGTTCACTTTCAGATTTGGCCATAATTGACTGCGTTCCGCAGACTCCCTTTCTGTTCTGGCCATATTCAAGCACGCCAGTTCAAGTATGGATTTGAGTATGTCCTTATTTTTTATGATGATAGGCTAAACCTTTACATTTAAAAAGAATGTATATGAATCTTTAAATCAAAATGAGTATCATCTTAATCAAACCGAGCATTTGAACGTCAAGTAAATCTTTTTCTACACGTAGATAGCTTAAAGATTTATCATTTGTGAATGTTCATTGAAATTTGCTCTGCTAAGAGGTTTTTTTGTGTTTTTGGTTTTGTGTAGTATGGAAACGAGATTGCTAGAGTAAACGCAAGTTTAGCTTCTCTGGATGCCAATGAAGGACTTGATACATACATTTAATACTGAATTCCCTTAAAGTCTCATGGTACATTCATTTTCCTTATCAATGTGGTTCTACATCTTTATTCATTAAAGTGTGCTAGAAGGTTAATATTTCTCCTTACATGTTTGCTTTGGACCTATTAAATTTGGGAATGACATTAGGAGTTCACCTAGTGCTTACGGGGCTTCTTTTGTGAATATTTCTCTCACACGGTCCTTTTTCTGTCATTCGTCTTCATGGCCACATTTGAAAGGAGGAACCGGTGCGCTCTTGAATATGGTTAAAGCAGTGAGTGAGTCTGTGAAGCATAGTCAATTATGGCAAAATCTAAAAGCAAGCGACGCTTAATGGCCAATATGGCTAACGACTCCGAGCCATGGCTAGTTTTCAAAGGATCCTAAAAAATACACCCAAACGAGAAAAATGACCTCAGGAAATCACCACTCCTACATTCTGCAATAAAGTGAACTAGCTTTCCCCACCCAGGCGCTATTTGACACGCCTTGCAAGTCTAGTGCAGAGCAAGTGGATAAGGGGAGCAAAACATGCATGACATGCAAAAACACAAGAGGAATCCAAACAATAATGGAGCATGGTGCCCTGTGTGTGTGTGTCACAACCACGTGTAAAGTAAAAATAATATTTTCACATATATATTCTGAAAGAGGTTGATACCAAGTTAGATCCATTGACGGATGTAACTTTTGAGGGGTTTTAGATGTTAGATCTAGTCCGTTCTCTTACATAGTTGTTGGATACATTCACTTACTTCTCCTAACGCCTATTTCCTAACAGCGATGAAGGCAACCAATCAAAAGAACTATTTTATCAGAGAATAACATTGTCTTTGTGCAAGTATTCTATCTCCATAAGCGTTGCCAAGAATTCAGTTTTTTAATCCCCTTTCCTTATCAAATTGCTGTATATGATACAAAGAAGCCGTGCCCTTCAACTCCATGTGAATGCGTCAAGAACCATATAAATGACCAATAAATATCACCCACACGACTGCTCAAAGTCTTGATGTAGTCAAAGGGTATTTATCTTGAAGAAGTTTCAAGTTTGCAAAATAAACAACTGACATGTCACACAATAAATCATGAAAAATACCTCATTTGTTTTCACATCATGCAATAATGACTCATTTTTGAAATAATCCTCTTGAATGTTGTTCACATGCATTTAAAGCAATACAATGGTTTTGCATTTGTTTCACATTGCCTAAAATGCATGTTTTACACTTCTTCTAATACACCCCGTTTTTATCCTAATGCATAACTAAAGAAGTTACGGAGATTTGAAACCTGGGCCATTCGAAATAAGTAATAAGTTTGATTTCATGCCATGCTTTAACATAGTCTAGCACATACGTACAATATCTTAAACAATAACACGGCAAGATAAGGGTCTTGGGTGCACAAGTCAAGCAAAACACACAACCTTCCATTAGAGGTAGTCTAAATAAAAAACCTCAAGAATCTGGACTATAACAAAGCATAAAAAAGATCAATGTTTTTTTAATAAAAGCTCTTATTATCATGGAGCAACAAAATACATCACTATATTGATTAAAAGCGATGTTTTATCAACCATAATGAAATTTGTAAAAATTGTTACACTACATTAAAACAATGCACCAAGATGCGATTGGGTAGCCAGGGTCTCATAGGTCATGTGGCATAAAAAGGGAGTTTGACATGTGACAAAAGAAACAAGGATACAAATTATGTCGTGGAAATTGAGAATAGTGTACGTAAGGACAAAAGAAGAAATCTCTCGTTAAGCCTTTATGGTGCAACACACTGTAACATTTTTTTCAATGCCGGATAAAACAACATTTCATTCTTAAAAACATAATTCGTATGTCATAGGCATCTTCATTGGTAAGAAATAAGCTAAAGCTTGCAACTTGTATTCTTTTACAATTTCTACATGTTAGAAGTGTCAAAAAAATCAAAACATGCTTTACTCCCTCTTCAAATTTCATTACTCGTGGAGGAGGTGTGCATTACCCCCAAAAACACTTTGAAACATGAGTGTCATGTTAAGTAACAGTTATCATATGTGGAGTATTCAGCGGATAGACATTTCTTAATTAAGGTGAAATTATGCAAGGTTCCATGTCCTAGTGTTTCCATTATGGAGGTTGGTAACCACTCATTTTCAAGATTCATGTGTTTGGACACGTGCGAGATCACGTTTGTTAAGTAGGCTAAGACAGGGTGGAAAATGTGAAACTTGATTTCCATGTTATGCTTGTTAGTTATTTGCTTCATTACTTTTATGGTTTTAATACCATGTAATGGCTCTCATTATATATTCATAGGAAGTCTTTTAGATAGGTTTAAAACATTATATTGCTTAAACTCTGCAATAGTGCCTAAGTTAAGGAAGGTTTTAGGAAAATCACGTAAAAAAGCATGTTTAATGTCAAGTCCCATTAATCAAGTTTTAAACAAGCTCAATAATCTCAATTTTGAAACAGTGTTCATAACATGATTGCCTTATACCGTACTAGGACATGAAAGGTGGTGAAATCAAAGTTTTGACCACGTTTTTATCCTTATCCCTATTTTCAATGGCCGTTTTTACGTTTGTTTGTATTTCTGGTTCACGAGTTGTGTTTGAAACTTGTGACAGGAATTTTTGTGCTTGCAAGCTTCTTTGCACAACGTGCGTTTGCAAGCACGCGCACTGCACTAGACGCTCGCTGTGACGCATTACAATCTCAAACTTCAAACAACTAACGACAAGAGAACTGTATACATGCAAAGCTGAGACCACACCTATGATTTAATTTGTACTTGTGTCAAACGTCCCGCCACAATTTCGTATTTGTCCCAAATACCGACACCTCCACCACACTTTGTCTTCATATCTTTGCCTCTGTCTTTCACGTACTAGTACAATAATTCTTGGAAGAAAGGTCATCAAGATTAGGGTCCAATTGTCTAAACCATCGAGAATAATACAAAAGTGCACCCTTGTTTCAATTGTTTTGATGAAAGAAGGATTGATTCATAGTTAAAGAACCAAAGAAAGGAATAAAAATGTTTTTTTGTGATCAATGATCCCCTCTGTCACAGGGATCTTGAGGAATATCTTGGACAACCCATTAACACTCATGAGTGTTGGAGTAGAGATATGTGATATGTAGAGATATGTTCAACCACAAGGTTGAACATGTGTTGAATAGCGGAGAGTGAGGAAGATGGAGAGGGTGTGAGAGAGTAGGAGGTGGGAGACGGATGGACTCGGGAGTTAGCTGCGTAGCCAACTGTTGGACCCGGTTGTGAGGCAAACGGGCACTTGAGAGCTGTGAGGGGGATTGCTTTGAAGATTTGTGAGGGGGGAACGGCGTGTCGAGGACTTAGAGCGAAGAGTGGATGGAGGTGAGACTTGCGAAGTTTTTCAAAAAGAATGAGGAGTCTGGGGGAGCGTGCGTGACCCCCATCGGGTCGCACTCGCTTCCCAGCTTGCGGTTCGCCACAGAGTGTGGCAAACCACATAAGGGGTGCATAGGTTGCATGCATGCAAATGTCTAGTGCGACCCCAAAAGGAGCAACACAGTGAGACCTACGTCTTGTCAGAAACAAGTAGGACCTATCATGACAGTCAGGGAGTAAGACTAATCTATGCTAGCTAATACAAGCAGCCACAAAGCGTTTGCTACTTTAACACAATAGCACAAGCGAGGATGCATGCCCCAAGCAGAGAGCTTCAACACAACACCACAAGCCCCCCCAAAACAGTGCAAGGGTGTAAGTCGTTAGGCAGAGGGCAACGCTAAGCATCAGCTGACGTATCGCAACAGAAGACCCTTCCAAAAGTTCACGGCCAAAAGATCGAAATGGAGGAACGCGGGAGTAACACTCGTCTATAGGCACACGTGCGGAAGCACGCAGTTCAAAGAACTCTTAAAGGAGCACCCCACCATTGCACTCGTACAGAAGCACTCTGCTAGTAGCACCCCTCCAGGAGCACCCCACCAATGGCACTCATCTTCAAGCACCCTACCAGTAGTACTTGTCCAGACGCATTGCCGCCAGGTGCACTCCATCAAGAGCACACCATCAAAGCACCTTATCAACAATAGCTCTTGAGGAGTCCTCGGCGTACCTGGCCAAAAGAGCCACACGGCTACAAGTGGTAATCTCGAAGCGGCCAATGAGGACCGGGAGGGTACCAGAGTAGAAACTCAAGGGCCTCCACCTCATCACCTAGAGGCATACTGGAACGGATGCACCAATAGGTTAAGAAAAAAAGGAGGGTGGGTGGTAGAGGAAAGAGGCAAAAAGAGAATGGGCTCAGGCGGATGGCAGAGTATGCAAGAAATGGTAGTAGCGGCCGTAAGGAATCTGCAAGGGACAGGCGGACAGAGGGGAGAGGCGGAGAGCACAAAGGGATCAAAGATGCAAACAAGCGACCATCAAGTAGAGGATCAAGCGATACATGGAGACCGAGTGGGAGGAGAAGAAATATGGTAGGATCAGTTTAGCGCGGGTAGGGAGTGGAGACCAACAGAGGTGATACAGGAGGCAAAGGCATGCTAGTGGAGAGCCTTTAAGAGGAAGTCTGCTAGCTGAAAGTCGGAAAAGATGAACCAAAGAGAGACATCTCCAGCTATGACAACGTTGCGCATGTAGTGGTGCCCAACGTTGATGTGCTTGGTGCGATGATGAAGCGCACCAACGTTTCGAGCAATGGCCAGCCCGCTCATATTGTCTGAGTGAAGGGGCACCGCTGGGTTGGGGAGACGAAGTTTGCAAAGAAGGCAACAAAGCAACACCGCATCGTCGCTAGCACCACCCAAGGCCATGTACTCAGCCTCCTCAGTGGTGCGAGCAACATAGTCCTACTTCTTCCTGCACGAGGAGATGGCAGTGGGGCCGAGGAGGAAGACAAAGCTATTAAGTCTACTTTCGTCCAAGTTACGAGCATAGTCACCATCGGCGTACTTTTTCATGAGAGGAAAGCTTGACTCGGTCGGGAAGGTGAGGTTGGCACGGGCAGATGCGAGAATGTAGCAAAGGACGTATGCGACCGAATTGATGTGAGTCGTACGAGGCTTGCACGCATACTGGGCAAGGATGTTCACCGCGAAGGCTATGTCTGGGTGAGTAGTGCCAACAAGATTGGTGAGCGCACCAAAAATGGACTTAAACATGGCGGTGGAATCTGGCTCACCGGACTCTGCATCATGGAATACGCGGAGGAGAGCTGGGTACCTTATGGCATGGGCAAGGAGGCAGCAAGAAAGGGGAAGAGAGGTCAACAACAGGCGCAAAGCGGTCTGCAAGACAGTAAACATAGTGTTCCTGATGGACCAACAGGTAGAGAGGAAGACGCTCGATCTGCATCCCCAGGAACATGGCCGCGATTCCAAGATCATTCATGCGGTATGCCAAGGAGAGGAGACCTTTTGCCTTTGAGATCGTAGAGGAGGAAGGAGAGGTGATGAGGAGGTCATCCATATACACCAAAATGAAGGCGGGCACAAAAGTCGTGCCACCAATGAAGAGGGACAGGTCCGACTGGCTAGGGCGAAAACCGCCACAAACAAGGGTGGATGAGAGCGCCTCCTTTGAGCAACGAGGGGATTGTTGGCGTACGTAGACGGTGCAATGGGGGCGGCAAACGTGTCTTGTGCCATCAGAGATGCCAGGAGGCTAATCCATGGAGAAATCCTCCTCAAGACGACTATGGAGAAAAGCGTGGTTCACGTCCATGTGGTGAAGCTCGCACTGATGTTGGGTAGCGAGACAAATGAGGATGTGACTTGTTGTAATGCAGTTGACTAGGGAATAGGTGTCTATGAAGTCGACTCCACGAATTCGGGAGTAGCCCAGAGTGTTGAGGCGAGCCTTGTACTGGTTGAGAGCACCTGAAGCTATGAATTTATTATGTAGAACCTACTTGGCCTTGATATCCGTGCTTTGAGGAGGAAGATTAGCGAGCTTGAGCACGCCATGCTGAGCTAAGGCGGCAAGCTATGCAACACACATCTCGCGTGCCCGGCATGAGTGTCCGGACGAGTGAGGGTGTTGGCGAGGGTGAGGGGATCAAACTTGTCAGGAGGTGAGGGAGAGGAGGAAGTGGGCAGGACAGATGTGACTGGGAGTGCACGGGAAGCACACTTTGGGGCGTTGACGAAGTGATGGCTGGTGCGAGCGTTAAGTGCATAGCAAAACTCGAGATTCAAGTAGTGGCAACCGTGGGCGTGACTTGGGTGGAAGGTGTATGTCGATAGAGGGAAGGAGGGAGGGAACAGGACAACGAGGGGGGGGAAGGGGTGAGGATGAGAGGAGATTGGAAGCTGCTGGAGAGGGGGGAAGGGGAGGAGGGGAAGGTGGAGAAGGGTGGTAGATGAGGACTTAACAGGAGGGGGGGAAATGGGTGCTGGCACAACGATGAGAGGTAGGGGAAAATCAAGAGTAGAAGAGAAGGAAGAAGATAGCGACAAAGGAGCAAGGAAACTAGGTACTGCAGAGACCGAAAGGGGAGACGGTGGGGACAACATTGAGACAGACGGCGAGTGAGGGACAGGGGATGAGGTACAAGTAAGGGCATGAGCGGTGCACGAGTGGGTGCAAGAAGGAATGAGAGAGGGGGACGAAGAGGTGTCTAAGACGGTGGGAGGGGAGAGAGAGGCAGAAACGAGTGGAGGAAGGGGAGGTGTGTGAGTGGAGAGAGGTGGAGGGGGCGAGGGACGAGAGGGAGAGCTCTGGCGGCCTGTCGCACATCCACCAGTGGGCACAAGAGGGATCACGGAGAAGAGAAGCCTGGCCGGGAGCAGGCTGGTGGGGGAAAAATATCAAAGGAGGGGATGGGTTAGGGAGAGGAGTAGGCGGAGAAGAGAAAGGAGAAGGACATAGTGGTGGAAGGGTCTCATGAGAAAGGAAGTTGAGAAGAGGAGGGAGGGGTGAAGGGTGGGTAAAGGAAGCGACGGAGGGTGAGGATGGCGAGGACAGTGTTGCGGCGACGATGACGAGATCGTCCACGAGAGGGTTAGGGAGGAGGCCCGTGAAGAGGCGGTCTCAAGAACATCCTAAATGGAGAGGAAAACGTAAGCCGCACAGCAAGTGAGAGAGATAGCTCAAGGGGAGCTCGTCGCCTGGGCCGCGGTCAGGGAAGGTGGAACTGGAGGAGGGGAGGGGGGGAAAATGGGAGGAGAGACCGGCAAAGGCACAAGAGACGACAAGAAAGGAGGGAGGGGAGAGACAAACGGTGGACCGCCACGGTGGTATGAGGGGGGTAAGGGAGGCAAAGGAAGAGATGGAGGTGGGGAGGAGGGAGTGGGAAGAGAGGGGGGAGTAGGAACGGGAGGGGAGGGAGAGGGAAATGGATAACAAGGGAGAGAAGGGGAGACCGTTGCTAGAGGAGGCACCCTCGTGGAGGAAGAGATGGGTGCAGAGGGTCGAGGAAAGGCAGTAGGGCGGGGTGGGAGAGCAGACGTAGAGGGTGGGGAGGAAGGGGGAATAGGGGGAGGGGGGTGGGAGGTCGACAATTGAATGACCAAAGAAGGCACGAGAGATGGGACAGGAGTAGGGGCGGCGGCGGGTNGAGGGAGAGGGAAATGGATAACAAGGGAGAGAAGGGGAGACCGTTGCTAGAGGAGGCACCCTCGTGGAGGAAGAGATGGGTGCAGAGGGTCGAGGAAAGGCAGTAGGGCGGGGTGGGAGAGCAGACGTAGAGGGTGGGGAGGAAGGGGGAATAGGGGGAGGGGGGTGGGAGGTCGACAATTGAATGACCAAAGAAGGCACGAGAGATGGGACAGGAGTAGGGGCGGCGGCGGGTGGAGAAGGCACGAGGGTGTCATTGAGGAAGGTGGAGAGGGAGAAGGGGCACCTGTGACCACGAGGCCGTTGGAGGTGTAGGCTGTGGAAGAGGTTTGAGGAGGAAGACAAAGATCCGCACGGAAAATGCCATTAGTTAGCTGCTTAAAGAAGCATGCATTACAAGACTTGATGTGGAGGTAGGCGACTGGGTCCTTGAAATAATGGGCATGTGAGTGAGGTGTAACCCTTGAGGGTGATGTAGAGGCGACCAAGTGGATCAAGGTTGCCGAGTCAAGAGAGTGGAGCAAGGTAGACAGTGGCCATGGTG
Organism: Penium margaritaceum; assembly: GCA_023375785.1. Classification (NCBI taxonomy): domain Eukaryota; kingdom Viridiplantae; phylum Streptophyta; class Zygnematophyceae; order Desmidiales; family Peniaceae; genus Penium; species Penium margaritaceum. The sequence continues at coordinate 121,638 of SZWC01003157.1, read as the reverse complement.
CCTTAAACCATAGCCTGACAGCGGTCGACAGGACGACCAAAGAACAGTCTGAATGGTGTGGTGTTTGGGGCAAGAGGGCCATGTGCGACCGGTTCCAAACCCAAGTGCGGTAACGTGCAGCCTTTGACTAAAAGCTACGGCCTCAATGAAGGAAGCGTGCTTCAGCCATCATCGTGTGGACTCCCTCAACAAGTATGCGATTCTAGCGCTCGGTAACCCCATTATGCTGTGGAGAATAGGGTGTAGAGAGCTCATGAACAACGCCCTCACTGTCAAAGAACGATGACGTGGCACCAAAGAACTCACCACCTCGGTGAGATCAAAAGCGTAGGAGCTGGTGATGACTATATCTCTGCACGCACGTGTACCATGACTAGATGTACTGGGCATCATTGCTTTATGCTTGAAGGAAAAAGACCCATATGTACCAAGATCAATCATTAATGAGGCTGTGAACGTATGCGACGTGCTCAATGAGAGGATAAAATGCGCGGGAGAGGATAAAATGCGCGGGAGGGGGAGGAGGGAAAAGGATGTTCGCATTATGGAGAGGACCAAGGATGTTCGCATGTACGAGCATGAGAGGATAAAATGCGCGGGAGGGGGAGGAGGGAAAAGGAAGGCAATGAATTTTACCAAAGGCACAAAACGTGGAATGAGCAGCACAAGGGGCCTTGAATGACGGATCGGAAAACCCATCGGTAGGAAGGGTACAAATGTGGGAGGCCACTACAAATGAGGGAAGAGGGAAAAGGCAACAGTGAAGAAGGTGGGAGTGAGGTGAACGAGAGAGAGCAATGAGCGCAACATCAATTGCCGCGGGCACAGAGACAGAGTGTGGGCCAAGACCCTAGTACAAGCCCTTGCTAGGGGGTGGACAACCACGAAGGACGACGCAATCGTTGGCGCGCTTGGTGCTAGTGACAAGACCAAATGCGTAGGTGGTGGAGTAACCGCATCTATTGAGATTTTGAACAGACAACTGGGAAAAGTCAAGCGCTGGAACATAGAGGACGAAGGACAAGGTGAGACAGCTAGCAGGACAAAATGTGCCCACACCAAGCACAGGGAGGGGGTACCATCACCAGTGTATACCGACATTGCCGTAGAAACTAGACTAAACTCTGTGAAAAGGTTGCAAACAGGACAAATGTGGTCAGTTGCAGTACCATTGACCGCTTACGACGTCGCGATGACACGCTCAATACCAGAGAGAAGGTAGTAGGAAGTCGTGCAAGGAGAGAGGGATGACCGGCAGGGGGCTGGTGGGGAGACATTGAGAGAAGGGGAAGAAGACGCAAAAGCAACAAGAAAATCAAACAACAAAGACGTACTGGCCGGCAGTGGACTGCCAAGCACACCCTTGGCCAGAACACGGAGGATAAGAGTTATGATCGCGTCCTTTGTAAAAGGAGGAGGTGCAACTGGTGCTGGTGGAGGAAGGACAGGAGCGTCAAGTGGAGGATTGCCGAGAATCGCAGTGGAGGGAGACTCGTCAGGAGTAATATCAGGTCGACCATCAAGGAGCGTCTGCTTACACGCAATGTGCTCACAAAGATTAAGGGCTGGAGGATGCAGGCACGCCTCGTGACGATGACCAACAACTTAGAATGGTGCTTGGAAAGAGACTACATATTCATGTACTCCAATGCTTGTATCTTGCATTACTTCTTGATCTTAGCATTTCTACATTCGACCTTCGCAACATGGCATCAAGTCAACTCTGGGGCTTGTGGTGTCTTGTGTTCCGCTTCCTTCTCCATTGCGTCTTCTGCCTTTTACCTTCTGCTTTTGCTGTCTCAAGCTTACGCTAACTATTCGCTTCGCTGCGCCCCCTGCCTTTCCCATTTGGCGATCGTCCACCCTCCCCCGGTCATGCATTGCGCGGTCCCTCCGCCGATGCGCGTTACGCTGCCCTCAGTAGTTGTGCGTTGTGTGGATCCTTGTTGGGCCCCTGTGGTGTGCAATACCTCTTAAGGCGAGCACCCCCCCCCCTTTTCCCCCCTTCCCGACATGTATGGTGTCGATCCCCCTGCTTAGCGTCCTTGGCGTGTACATCCCCCCTCTGCATGCATGGCAGTGCCCCCCTTTGCGGCTTGCGCGGTGTGGTGTGCTACCTTCAGCCTCTGCCCCTGGCGGCATGCGGCGTTCTCATTGGTGCATCGGTGCCCCACCTCACCACCCTTCCTTTGGTGTGCTCTTATGGCTCGGGTGAGCATCTCTCACTCCCTCCTTCCCCCCTCGCCCTCACCTCTCTCCTCCCCCTCTTCCTCTCCCCCCTTCCCTCCCTTGATCCCCCCTCTTTCCTTCTCCCTCTTGTCCTCCCTCCCTCCGCATTTCCTTTTGTCTGTTTAATTGATCGTCTGTTGGTATGTACGTCTGTCCCTCCCTAATTCCATCTTTCCCTCCATTTATCTATTCGTCCCTCCCTCCATCTTTCCCTTCATCCCTCCCTCAGTCTCCCCTTCTATCTATCTTCTGTTGCACCCTCTGTCCCTCCCTCCATCCCTCCCTCCGCCCCTCCCTCCATCCCTCCCTCCGTCCCTCCCTCCATCCCTCCCTCTTCCCATCCCTCTGTCCCTACCTCCGTCCTTCCCTTCGTCCCTCTATCCCTCTCTCCTCACGCGTCTCCCTCCGTCCCTCCTTCCGTCCCTACCCCTGTCCTTCCCTCTGTCCATCCTTCTGTCCGTCCCTTTATACGTCCCCTTGTCCTTTATACCTTCCCTTCCCCCGTCCCTCCTTCAGCCCCTCTATTCCTCCCTCCCTTGGTGCCTTTGTGCGTCCCTCCCTCCGTCGCTCCCTCCGTCCTTCCCTCCGTCCCTCCCTTCGTCCTACCCTCCGTCCCTCCTTCCCTCTTTTCACCCCTCACTCCGTCCCTCCCTCCATCCCTCCCTCGGTCCCTCCCTCCATCCCTTTCTCTGTTCCTCCCTCATTCCCTCCGTCCCTCCCTCCATTCCTCAAATCTTTCGTCCCTTTGTCCCTCCCTCACCTCTTCCTCCCTCTCTTGTTCTTTCCTTCCCCTCACCTGTTCATCCCTCTTCTGCCCTCCCTTCTCCCTCCCTCTGCCTCTCTTATCTCCTCGTGTCCTTCTCTCCCTCTCCCTTTTCTTATTTCTCCTCCTGCCCATCCCTCCTCTCCCTCTCTCCTCCCTTCTGCCCTCCTCCATGAACCCTCTCCCCCCTCTCCTATCTTACCTCCACCCTCCCATGCCCTCCTGTCTCTCCTCTTTGTCCTCCCTTCTCCTTTCCATCCCTCCCCTTGCTCCCTCCCTTCTTCCATCCTTCCTTTACTCCCTCCATCCCTTTCTCCCTTCCTTTCTCCCGCCCTCTCCTCTCCTCCTTGGTCCCCCTTTCATTTCCCTAGCTCTCTCTCTCCTTTCTCTATTTCTCTCCGCCTCTCTACCTTCCCTCCACCTTCCTTCATCATGCCTCTACCATCCCTCTGCCCTCACCACGCCCTCCGTGTGCCCTCCCTCCGTCCTCCCTCTGTTCTCCCTCTACCCTCCCTCTTTCCCTCCATTGATAATTCCCTTCTCCCTCTCTCTCTCTCTCCAACTCTCTCTATGTGTCTTGTTTTGTACTATCGTGTTTTGCACTGTCCTGTCTTATCTTATCTTGCCCGTTTGTCTTTCTATCTGCTTGTTTGTTCGTCCTTCCATTTACCTTTTTGGTCACTCCAGCCTTCCCTGCTTTTGTCCTCTTGTCCCTCCCTCCTTCCCTCCTCCCCTGTCCCTTATCCCTTGATCCTACTCTCCCCTTCTAATCTTCCTTGATATTGACCCTCATTGCCCTCTTCTTCCCTCCCTTCCCCTTTTCTTCCCTCCTCTGCACCTAAACCTCATCTTCCCTCCCTTTTTGCCTTCGATCCTTCTCTCCCTCTCTCCCTTGGTCCAGTCCTCTCCCCCTTCCTCCAACCTGGCCTCCTCCCTCACTCGCCTCTGCTGCCATCCATCATCCCCTCTTCATCCTCCCTTGGTCCTTCCCCCCCCC